>PVKS010006901.1:38408-75888 GCA_004027875.1 Aplodontia rufa | reverse complement strand
CTTTTGTACTGCCAAGGAAACAATCAAAAGAGTCAAGAGGTTTCCTACAGAAATGGAGAGAATCATGGACTATGATTCCTCTGACAAGGGTCTCATATCCAGAATCTACAAAATCCTCAAAAATGTCAACTACAAAAACACCAACAGCCCAATTGATAAATGGGCCAAAGAGCTAAATAGAGACTTCTCACCAGAGGACGTTGATCAAGCCAATGAATACATGAGAAAGTGCTCTAAATCTCTAGTAATCAAAGAAATGCAAATGAAAACCACATTAAGATATCACCTTATGCCAGTCAGAATGGCAAAGATGAAGAAAATAAACAATAATAGATGCTGGAGGGGCTGTGGAGAGATAGGCACACTAACACACTGTTGTTGGAGCTGCAGACTGGTACAGCCCCTCTGGAAATCAGTGTGGAGAATCCTCAAAAAACTAGGGATGAGTCCACCATATGACCCTACTATTCACTCCTGGGTATCTTTCCAGGGGACTTAGAATCAGCACATTATAATGACACAGTAATATCTATGTTCATAGCAGCACAATTTACTATTGCTAGACTATGGAAACAACCCAGATGTCCCTCACTGGATGAATGGATCCAAAAACTGCGGTACATATATACCACGGAATATTACACAGCAATTAGAAACAATGATATTGCAGCCTTTGAAGGTAAATGGATGACTATGGAAGAGATCACGCTGAGTAAAATCAGCTTAACCCAGAGATCTAAGGGTCGATTGTCTCCACTCATCTTTGGAGGTGGGGACTAGACCCTGGACAATGAGAAAGTTGGTCTATTAGCATTTGTTAAATCCAGATAAGCTGTAATGTTTTACAACCTAATAATTTTTTTAGAGATATAGTGGGAAGGGGAAGAGCTGGATAAGGGAGGGTAATTGTGGGGGGGCACTCCTGGGGGTAATTGCAATATGCAGAATATATACACATTTTATATTAGTTTGTTAAAAACTTGTATGGTTGTTCAAAAATAAAAAATTAAAAAAAATAAATGGTAGTTACTACATTTAAGAAGTAAATTTTCTAGAAAAAATGCTAATTTATCTAGCTAAGTGTTAAATTATGTTGTTTACAAATATTAATCTTAGTTTTACATTCAAAAGTATTGAAATGTTGGTTATGATCCACATACCTCTTTTAAATACAAATAGTAATAATAAAAATAATAAAGAACCATCATTTATATGCACCTGTTTCTATTCTTTAAATAGAATAATTATAATAAATAATAAACAATTGTTAAGAAATGACTTTGTATTAGATATAGTCCTAACTAGCTTAACTGTTAGAATGACACAATTAGAATATTCTGAGAAAGTAATATCTAAAGCACAGTGGGAAAACTAATGTTCAGTTAATCAAATTAGTAAACTGTTAATAATGTATTATAGTTATACATAGTAGTGGGGTTCATTTTGGCATAATCGTATATATGACTGGACTATAATTTGCTCCACTTCAGTCCTCAATATTTTCTTTACCTTCCCTCTTCCTTCCCTCTGATTATCTTACTCTATTATATTGGTCTCCCTTTTATGTGTTTCTTTTTTAATTGGTGCTTTAAAAATGAACATAATGATGAAATTCACTATGCTATATTTGATAAATTTCATTCCATGCTTCCAATCCCTTGTTTCTCTACATTTCTTTCCTGTGCTCCACTGATCCCTCTGTCTTCATGAGAACTGTCCACCACTATTCCACTTATTTTGGTCTAGCTTCCACATATCAGAGAAAACATTCAAGCCCTGACTTTCTGGGTCTGGCTTTCAGCACTATCTTCTCCAGTTCCTTCCATTTACCATCTAATTCCTTAATTTTATTCTATTAATGGCTAAAACTCCATTGTGTATTTATATCACATTTTCTTTATTCATTTATCTGTTGGCAGGTACCTAGGCTGGCTCCATAATCCAAATTTTGTAAATTGTGCTGTTACAAGCCTTGCATCTTTCCCCCTATATTCTTTCTAGCATGTATTAGCATTTGTATTTTTGATGATTGCCTTTCTAACTGACATGAGATGAAATCTTAATGTAGATTTCTGCTTTATTTTTTAAAGAGAGAAAGACATACAGAGAGAGAAAGAATGAATTTTATTTAGTTTTTATGGCGCTTTCATTGGTCTAAGATTTCATGGTGTATGTGGTGCTAGGGTTTGAACTCATTTACTTGCACATGCCAGGCAAGCTCCATAACCACTGAGTCACTGCTCCAGCCCCTCTTAACATAGTTTTTATTTGCATTTTTCATATATATGTTGGTCATTGTATATAATCTTTTGATGAATGTATGTTTAATTATTTTGTCCATTTATATCATGGATTATTTGTGTGTGTGTTTGTTATTTTTTGAATATTTTATGTATTTCAGATATTAATCCCCTGTTTAAAGAAGAGCTAAAAAAGATTTTCTCAGATTCTGTAGTTTCTCTTCATGTTCTTATATCCTTTGCTGTGCAGAAACTTTTAAATATGATGTCATCCCCATTAGTGATTCTTGATTTTATTTGTTGAGTTTTAAGGGTCTTGTTAAAGAAGTTTGTGTCTGCACCAATATGCTGGAGTGCTCACCCTATGTTGTCTTCTAGCAGTTGCAACTTTTCTAACCTCTTCACATGTCTTTTATCCACTTTAAATTGACTTTTGTGTAGGGTGAAAGACAGGGATCTACTAGGACTTTTCTACATACGGATATCTAATTTTCCCAGTACCATTTGTTTAAAAGGCCATCTTTATCCCAGTGTGGTTTTGGCAGTTTTTTTAAATCACATAGAACAATGAATCTACATAAGTTTGTGTCTGTGACTTCCATTCTATTCCCTTGGTCTTCATATCTGTTTTGATCCCAATACTACACTGTTTTTGTTGATATATAGCACTACACTATAATTTGAGAGCTTATTGCTGAGTATTGCTTTGACTATTCTGTTTTGGATTTTTTAAATGAATTTTAGGACTGTATACTCTATGAAGAATGTCATAGGTACTTCCGTGGGGATCGCATTGGATTTGTATATTCCTTTTGGTAGTAGGGCAATTTTGATAAGATATTTTTCTGTCTATCCAAGGACATGGGAAGTCTTTACTTCTCCTAAGGTCTTCTTCAATTTCTTATTCAGTGTACTATAATTTACATTGTAGAGATCTTTTGCCTACTTGTTTAAATTTTTTTCCCAAGTAGTTTTACGTTTTTTGATGTTGTGAGTAAGATAGCTTTCCTAATTTCTTTCTCAGCACATTCGTTATTGGACTATAGGAAAGCAATAGAGTTATGTGTGCTACATTGATGAATTTATTTATTAGTGCTTGAAGTCATTTGGTGAAGTTTTTTTGGGTCTTTCTAAATATAGGATCATGTCATCAGCAAACATAAATTGTCTTTTTTCTTTTCTTGTATGTTTTCCTTTAATTCCCTTTTTTGTATAATTTCTGTGGTTATAGTTTCAAGAACTCTGTTGAATAGGAGGAGTGATGATAGCAGACATCCTATCTTGATTCTAATTTTAGAGAAAATGCTGTTGGTTGGTTTTGGGTTTATTATGTGCAACCTTTATAATGTTAAGGTAAATTCTTCTATCCCTAGTTTCTCCAGGGTTCTGACATGAATAGGTGCTGAATTTTGTTAGTTTTTTTTTCATACATTGAGATGATCATGTAATTTTTATCCTTAACTATATTTGTGTGGCAAAATACATTCAATGATTTGCAATATTGAACATAACTTGCATTCCTACATAAAACCTGGTTGAAAATGTTGCATTATTTTCTTAATATTTTTGAATATGTTTTAGAATACTCTTTCTGGGAAGTTTGGGGCACAGAAAACTCCACAGTGGTTGCTACTCAATTCTCCTAATGAGCAAGGCTGTCACTGGGCCTGTCTGCTCCTGAGCTCCTGAGGAGGCAGTGGTTAGCTCTCCTCAGGAATGTTTTGCTGTTGAGTCAACTCCACCCCACTCCTCTTGGAGTGGTGAGGGGTATAGAGTTTCTGCAGCCTTCAGCTAGTAGTGATCACTCAGTTATCTCATTCTAGATGAATTACTGAAACAACTTGCTTCAGAAGAGTTCCCTCTAGTTTTATTTGTTACCATCTGTAGGAGTGGGGAAGTTGTACACATTTAATTTTTTCTAGCGCAGTTGGCTAGCTGTAGACTCTATAAAATGATGGTCCTGCCCAGCACAGATTGTAGCCCATAAAATGGACTAAGCTATGTGATCTCTCTTATTTTTATAGCTCCTGTCCTGTTTTAAGTTGGTGTTCTCTTATTTCCCATTCTTGTTAAGATTGCAATCTTATGAATTTCTTTCTCTCTCCCTATTTGTTTACTCTCCTACATTTAATCCCACCCTGCTAAGTGTTCAGGGTCAATGAATTCTGTTCTTATTTTCTGTTCAAGTACCCCAAATTCCAAGTTCCAAACTGTCATGTGTTAGATTTTGAAGTGTTTTCTCTGTCACCTACCTCTCTGCTCAGCTAATTTTCAATTGCTTCAATTCTGGGATGTGAAGATTCAAGGGTTACTGCCTAGATCTACCATCTTTCCTTCTTCTACCAAGGTAAGGTTTTAATTGAACACAATAGGAATAAGTTTTATTACAGAGAGCTTTGGTAAACATTGTTAACTAAGTGATTGAATTTGCTTGTACACAGAAAAGTACTAGTCACCTATAAATGATTCATTATTATTAGTAGTAATTCTGTATTAATGAAAATAGCAATGTCAGTATATTCTCAACAATTTAACACAAAATTTTAATTTTGGGTGCAGTATTTGGGTTGCTTTATTTTAATAGAAAACTTCAATTTTACTTCTATAGATACATTTTTTTCACATTTTATACAGTAGTTGTTAAATTCTAGATAAAGTCACAATTTGAAGTTCAGGTGTGAAATATCTATGACAATAAAATAACTTTGAAACAGTCTTCATGATGGATGAATTTGAGCCAAAACTTCTCTTCAGGGTCCAAAATAAAGACTTCATCATCTAAACTGACAAGTTCAAGAGTTTCTTATCATCAAATAACTATTCTTTGTAAGACCCTTATAACCTACTTTGCCCTGTTAATGACATTTGGACTCTTGAAAAGAAAAGCATAAGTCACCAGGAAATCAATGCACTTAAAGTTCAACTGCTGTGTTCTTCCTTCCCAACACTGAACTAACAGGTGTCTGTACATAATATTTTAACAAGACTCATTAAATGTGCCACTTTACTGTACAAGAATCCCTAGTTAGACAGAGAAAGCAGACACCTTGCTGTTCTCAACATGTCATTACAATTATAATCAGGTACTATCAGAGAGTGAGATTTGAGATTGGCAGATAGATCAGTAGCCAATTGTAAGTGTCACATAATGGTTAATTTTTTTCTAAGTTTGTCTTTCCTAGGAAGTTATCAATGCTTCCAAATATAATTTTTAGCTTGAATTACTCATTGTCTAACCTTCTTAATCTAATATAGAAGGAACAAACTAAATTATACAAGTCTTATTATCAATAAGGAGCCATTATGTCTCTATAATGAGGGTGACTTACTTTAGGGAAAAAAGTTTATTTTCTAACATGTGTATCACTGACATGAGATGATTGATTCATTGGTTACTACTTACTCCTAACCTTGTTCAGGGATAATAACAATTTAAAATTATCTTATTTTGAATTCTATTAGCTTATCATATTTCTAATGTAATATGCTGAATTATCAAATGTGTATAAGTCATTCATTGAAGTGAGTGAATTTATAAACTATTATCTAAGCCAAGAGCTAGTATCTTTCTCCAGACTAGAAATAATGAATTCTCTCAAGTTGGAATGATCTTGTTCATTCCACTCTCTCATTATTTTTTCATTTTTCTTCCCATGTGGTCCTTCACAAATGATATAACACTTCTGTATAATTTTGGTTCAGACTAATGCCTCTAAACGTGTATATATATAAATATGTATGAATGTATTTAGTGGTACTGAGGATTGAGCCCATGTATTCTCCCACTGAACAACACCTCTGGTGTTTTATTATTTAATTTTATATTTTATTGAATTTACTAATCTGCCCAAACTGGCCTTGAACATGCAGATTCTCCTGTCTTCCCTCCAAAGTCACTGGAATTACAGTCATGTGCCACTTAATCCAGTCTGAATTCATTTTAGGTCATTTTTAGCTTTCCTATGGATACTTTCCCCTTTACTTCTTGCTTCCAATATAATGAAAGCAAAATAAGTGATGGAACCCTCTTTCCTTGATGCCTGAAGAGTACTTCAAATTATTCAAATCCTAGCGAAGTAGGCAATATGCTTACCCAGTCCTTTCACGTAGTCACCATATATATCCGTGTCATAAGCTGCTGCAATTAATTAAGACATGAAAGTCAACTAAAAGATTTGCCTTCCTTTCTGAATAAGGTTCCATAACACATGAAACAGTTTTTTTTAAACGTTTTTGGTGTATACTTTATCATTAGTCTCCTGTCTAACCAATTCTAGGTGGGAGTCTGAGCCTGTCATCTGCAAGGTGAAAACAAAATTTGTGAATATACCAATGTGAATTCTTAATTATTCAACTTTTAAGTCAATTCTCCACTATTTCCTCTTCTCACATCATCCAGAGACCTTCTGAAATACCAGAAAAATACATAAAGATATATCTGCTCTAAATTTTAGCTTGTTTCTTAAAGTGTAGACCCACTATTAGTTGAATATTCTGAAATTGGTGCTGTTTAACCTTTCCAAAGATGTTCTTCCATAGTCTTCCAGTGTCCATATTTTCTACTGAAAATGCAAATTCATATGGATAGTTTAGTCTATATAATATGCCATTAATTTTGATTTGATTTAAGAAATATTCCGTTGTCTTTATTTCTGAAAGTTTGACTATTATTGTATGCATAATTTTGTTTATTTTTATCCTTATAATTTTATGGCCTTGCAAAATCTATAAATATATACCTTTCTTCAAATAGGAGAAATTGAGAGTTCTAATATCTTCAAATGTACATTATTTTTCCTATTATCTTTCTTGTTTCCTTCTGACATTTTAATTATAAACATGTCAAAATATTTTACATTGTCTACCAAGTTCCTGAGGTTGTATTCATAATTTTCAGTCTTTCTATATCCTACAGAGGAAAAGGCAAGACATTCTCAGTAGAAGGAGCAGCATGTGATAAGGCATTGAAACTCAAATGAAGATTGTTTGTCCAAACTACAGAAAATGAGTAATTCCTCCCGTCTGGTACACAGACTACATGAAGTAGGAGAACAGGAAAGAAAGCTAACAAAATGGAAAAGAATCAGATCACCAATGGTTTCAATGCCAGAATAAAGTTTTTAATAAGAGCCACTGAGTAGTTATTCTACTCCATGAATTGATAGCAATTTCTCATCCCCCCACCCCCAGTATTCTCACAAGTTCTTTTTGCGTGGATCATTTTTAAGATGTAAAAGTACCTATGACTCTTGTTAACCTTTTGATATTAATATATAGTAACTTATGAAATGACACTGAAACTCATGTCTGTAACACTTCCAGATTATAATGCTATAATTATTTTTATTGTTTTGCACATATTATTTCTGTTCAGTAAACTTTACATGTCCATGATGCCTAATTTAAAATGGAGGGCCTTAAACTTAGATTTATATTTTAAACTATTCAGTATGTGAGGTCAGGCTCTCTAGAAGAACTTCTGTTAGTGAATTGGATATAGGAAATTTTTTGACATCGTGATCTCTAAAGAGAGCGAATGAAGAAAGGGGGAAAGAACACAGGACAAAATTAAGCACATGTGTGACTTAGCTAGTGTCTGTGTGATTCCACGGGGAACTCTTGAAATTGAATTGTACAAAAGGTTTGCTACATCTCAGAGGAGGTGGTTGGCCTTTTTTTCTAAGGCCAACTGGACTGCTTTCACTGTGAAATAATTATCTTTTAGCTTGGACAGTTTCTGGAAAGATAGCAAGCATGAATGTTTGTTGTGTAGTTCACAGCATCTTGTAGAAGGATGTTCTCCTTTTCTAACCTAGACTGTATTGTATGTATACTACATCAAACCTTAAAACTACTGAAAATCAAGCTATATATTATTAAATTATATTTATTAAATCAAATCATATTTTTAATGTTTAATTTTGAGATTATTTATCATATATCTTTTTTTAGAATGCTTTAAAAATAGCTTCATAATCATAATGATGAGGGGGTTTTGGAGATGAGGCTGGATTCTTTGCTTCCACTGGCAAATGGAGTCTGGGCTCACTGCTGCTAAAGTAGCTCATTTCCATTGTTTGCAGCTATTCCCAGTTAAAACTGGGAATTTGAGCTGGCTGCAGGTTTCTGGAGCTGAAATAGCGTAAACTGCTCCCCAACTAAGAGCTGGGTTTTTTCCCTGCTAATGTTGAGCAGTGTGTTGCAGCTCTTGGGGAAATTCACCCCAGGATTTCAGCACCAATCTTCTGGGTTCCTGTCTCACGAATTTGAAGAATAAAATCCACAGACAACCACGGAAGGGTAGAGTAAAAGTAGTAGGATTTATTTACAGAAGGAGAGCAGAGACTGCAAGGCAGAGGGATACCCGAAAGCAGGACACCATCTAATGTAGGTTAGGTCAGGGATTATATTGGCTTGATAGGAGCCTTGATTAAAATGCATGTAAAGCAGACGTTGAGAAAAGCATCACCATCATTGGTTGAAATCTATGTAAAACAGGCATTGAAACCAGTCATCAACATCATTTTTAAACTCTATGTAAAACAGATATTGTAACTGAAAACCAGGAGACCCCAAGGTGGTTCTCCGAAGAGAGAAGGCTTCCCGAGCGGATCCGAGACTGGACGGGAAATCCCCAGCTCTTCTCCAGTATTTTGAGGTGCGTTTGGGGGATTAGCATCTTGAAACCCAATTCCTAGTTTGCTCAGTGGTTTTGAGGAGCAGTGACTGGAGAAATAAGTGGAATTTTTTTTCTCCCCTCCTGGCTGGGACGCAGCGCATGGCCGCCCACCCTTGCTTACATTCCACAGGGACAGGGGGAGGAGCCTAACAGCCGGCAAACACATCGGCATGGAAAAGCTGCTGTGCTTTAAAGAAAGAGCTTTTGCAAAGTCACATCCCGTGCTTATTCTCCATCTGGCGGTGAGATCAGTGTCTGGAAGCTGCCTGCAGACAAGCACCGGGAAGCAGGTTGCACTGCAGAAGCAGGTGTGGGAGCTGTGAGGGCGTGGGAGCCGAGCATCCACTTTTAAACCCCTTGGAGGATTCCACACTCCCCAACCAGGGCCAGAGCTCCCTGGGACTGCAAAGCAGGCTCTTAAAACTGCATCTGGAGCCGGCCACAGACCACAGGCTGAATCGGGAAGAGAAGGCTTGGGTCAGGCCCTGAATAAGGGGTTTGGGTGGTGGAATAAACAGGAACATTGCTCAGCGCTAAACACTCCCACCACAGACAGAAGGACATTCCCTGTGAAGCCCTTGGAATTTCTTGCCCCAGTTCTAATATCACAAGAGTCCGTTTCAGCAGCCACTAGCAGATGGAGCATTGAAAACATACGACGTCTGACTTTCAGATCCCCTGAAAGTCTGAACTAAGAGACCATGCCCCTCATACCCAGACATACAGTGAAGATCTCCTCCCAAAAGGATCAGAGACACTTTATTGACTATACTTCCAAGTTTTTACTATTAAGAATTTTGTTGTTGTTGTTGTTGTTATTGATTGCATGTTCTAGATGTGTACTAATGAGAACTGAAAAAATTTACTGATTCTTTAATATATAAAAACACTAGCTGTTTTTGTTTCCCTGCCCTGTTAATTTCTGGGGGCAGTTATCTCCCCACTCTTCCATTTTTTTCCTTTCTTCTTTTGTAAAATAATAATAATAATGTTTCTTCCTGTTTTGATAGCCTGTTTATAGATTTATTTCTCATTTTCTTTTTCCCTATTTATTGTCTCTCTTATTCCCTCTTATCTATCCTGTCTATCCTTGTCGTCATTCTTGAGAAGTAGAATTCTGGTCAATGCATATAGTATTTGAAATATACTATGCCTGACAAGCATAATTCATCAGGGATAACTTCTTCCCTTAAATGATCACCCAAATCTTAGTGATAACTCTTTTACCCTTCCTACATTAGGCCACAGCTATCATAGCTTCCTTTTGGATCTGTATTTTCTTTTCTTCTTTCTTCTTTTTTCCTTTATTTTAAATTTAGTAATTTTTTTAAAATTTTCTTTTCAATTTTTTTTTCCTTTTAGCAATTTCTTTTTCTTTCTATAGCAAATTCTTTACCTCCTCCACTTTCTCACTGTCACAATTGGTCTATTATAATTTCCTCTCTAAATTTCTCCTGCATTACCCTCCCTCTATGACTCCCAATTATTTAACTCTCTTTAACCCCCTACTATTAAGGCTGTGTAACAATTACTGCTGTGATTGTTAATCTGAATAACACTTATTTGTTCTTCAAGTCTGACATATGTGATAGTTAAATGCTAGTGTCACAAAAAATATTGATTATCACTAACACTAGTTGCATAGGCTGAATTCAAAAGTCTATTATAGTCTGTTCTAAATATACTGTTTTTTAATTTTAATTTTTTATTTTATTTTTGAACAAGTTTTTAACAAAATAATCTAAAATGTATATTTTTCTAGATACTAGATTTACCCCCCAAGAGAACCCCCCCAATTACCCACCTGTGTCACTCCCTTCCTTACCCACAATATCTCTAAAAAAGTATTTGGCTGTATAACATTACACCTTATCTGGATTTAACATAAGATAATGAACCACCTATCTGAATGGCCAGGGTCTAGTTCCAACCTCCACAGATGCGTGGAGACATTCAACCCTTGGATCTCTGGGTTAAGCTGATTTTACTCATCATGATCTCTTCCATAACCATCCATTTACCCTCGAAGGCTGCAATATCATTGTTTCTAATTGCTGTGCAAAATTCCATGGTATATATGTACCACAGTTTTTGGATCCATTCATCCAGTGAGGGACATCTGGGTTGTTTCCATAGTCTAGCAATAGTGAATTGAGCTGCTATGAACATAGATATTGTTGTGTCAATATAATGTGCTGATTCTAAATGCCCTGGAAAGATACCCAGGAGAGGAATAACAGGGTCGAATGGTGGGCTCATCCATGGTTTTTTGAGGATTCTCCACACTGTTTTCCAAAGGGGCTGTACCAGTCTGCAGCTCCGCCAAAAGTGTGTTAGTGTGCCTATCTCTCCGCAGCCCCTCCAGCATCTATTATTGTTTATTTTCTTCATTTTTGCCATTCTGACTGGTGTAAGGTGATATCTTAAGTGCTCTAAATCACTAGTAATCAGAAAAATGCAAATGAAAACCACATTAATTTACTACTATATATTGTAAGCTTTGGTTGTACATATTGACAATTTGCTGCTAGCAAATGAGGTGTTGGAAATCTGTAAGGGTAACAAACAGTTCACAGTGAAGGGAGTAGACTTTTGAAATCAACTTTCCTGACAAAACCCCATTTCAAGTAAGGGACTGGACAGATTTCTCAATCCAACAGCTTAGTCATTAAGGCAGAAGACAGGAAAACGAATCACCAAGTCTTGTATTGCTTCCACAAAGGGTTCACCTGTCAAAAAGAGAGAAGAATCTCTTAAGACCTGAGAATTCAAACACGAAGAGATTCACATCAATCCCAAAACTCCACTAGTAAGGGGGCTATGGCCAGGGACTGGGATAAAGATCTAGAACAATATATCAATGAGCTGATAACAAAAAGGAACAATGAATTAAGAGATAATGAAGGGAATAAATGAGAAAACTCAAGAGTTGAGAAACTCTTTCATTAAAGTAATTGACTCACTCAAAAAGGAAGTTTCAGACCAAAAATCTGCAGTCAATGACATGAGAGGGACCATGCAAGAATTTCATAATAGACTAACTTCAGTAGAAAATAGAGCCTATGCTATTGAAGAAAGAATTTCGACAATGAAGACAGGTTGATCAAGCTAGAGCTCACCAACATCAAAAAAGAAAAACAACTAAGAGATCATGATCAGAATTTTAAAAATGTCTGAGATGAAATGAGAAGAAAAATTCTGAGAGTAATTGAGATACAGGAAGAAATTGAGACATGTACCAAAAGTATGAGGACTGTTCTCAAAGAAATTGTGAATGAAAATTTTTCTCACATAAAAATAGAATCAGATACGCTCATCCAGGAAGCTTACAGGACACCCAATAGGCCTAATCAAAAGAGAAACTCACCAAGACATATCATATTCAAAATGTACAATAGAGATACCAAGGAAACTATTAAAAGCAGCAAAAGAAAAATGCCAAATCACATTCAGAGGCAAACCATTAAGAATTGTCTGTGACTTTTCAACCCAGACTCTGGAGGCAAGAAGGTCTTGGAATGATGTCTTTCACCATCTGAATGACCACAACATGCAGCCAAGAATTTTATACCCAGCAAAATTCAGCTTCAAATTTGATGTAGAAATAAGAACTTTCCATGATTAAAAAAACAAAACAAACAAACAAAAAAAACTGGCAGCATTCATCAACAGAAAACCTGCCCTACAAAGAATTCTCAAGGAAACACTCCAGACAGAAGAACAAGCAATTGATACCCCAAACCCACAAACTGAACAAATTCAGTAAAAGTATCACACAGCAATACCTAACCAAGGCAACCACAGAACCAGCTAAATAAGACACAATATCTGTGAATCAATTAAAACACTTCTACTTTAACACTGAATGTAAATGGTCTAAATGCACCACTCAAAAGACACAGACTTGCAGATTGGATCAAAAACAAAATCCAACCATATGCTGCCTACAAGAAACTCACTTCACAGGCAATGACAACCACAGAATAAGGGTGAAAGGATGGAAAAAAAAAAAAAAAAAACTACCATGCATACGGCCCCAGAAAACAAGTTGGTGTTGCTATACTTATATCCAAAAAAGTAAATTTCAAACATAAATCACTCAGAAGAGATAAAGAAGGCCACTACTTAGTACTAAATGGAAACCTTCATCAGTAAGAAATAACCATAGTTAATATTTACTCTCCAAACAACAACGCACCCAACTACGTGAAGAAATTACTTCATGACATCAAACCACTCAAGACAATAATACTGGGAGACCTCAACGCTCTGCTGTCACCATTAGACAGATCATCAAAACACAGAATAAATAAAGAAATCACCAGCCTATATAACTCCATAAATGAAATGGACTTAATAGACATAGATAGGATTTTACATCCCAAGTTAGTAGAATACACCTTCTTCTCTGCAGCACATGGATTCTTTTCCAAAATAGATCATATTCTGGTTCATAAAGATAATATCAGCAAATATAAGAAAGTAGACATTATCCCGTGTGTCCTTTCAGACCACAATGCTATGACCCTAGCAATCAAGAGCAATAATCATAATAGAAAATACACACATTCTTGGAGATTGAATAGTACCCTATTAAATGAAGAATGAGACATGAAAGAAGCAATCCACAAATTCTTGGAAGAGAACGAAAATGAAGACACAACATATCGAAACCTCTGGGACAGCATGAAAGCTTTCCTAAGGGGAAAATTCATAGCATTGAGTGCCCACATTACAAATGAAGAGAGATTCCAAATAAATAAGCTTACACTTCATCTCAAAGCCCTCCAAAAGGAAGAACAATCTAACCCCAAAGCCAGCAGAAGGAAGGAAATAATCAAGATCAGAGCCGAAATCAATGAAATTGAGAAAAAAATAAAAAGAATAGATGAAACAAAGAGCTGGTACTTTGAAAAAATAAACAAGACAGAACCCTAGCGAATCTAACCAAAAGAAGGAGAGAAATGAAGCAAATCAATAAAATCTCCAATGAAAAGGGAGTGATTGCCACTGATCCCATGGAAATCCAACAAATTATAAGATCATATTTTGAAAACCTATATTCCTCCAAACTTGATAATTTGGAAGAAATGGATAAATTTCTTGACACTTACATCCCTAAATTGACTCAGAAGGATATTGAATTCGTAAATAGCCCAATCACAGGCACTGAAATCCATATTGCAATTAAAAGTCTACCAAAGAAGAAAAGCCCAGGATATGATGGCTTCTCTGCTGATTTTTACCACACTTTTGAGGAGAAACTAACACTTCTCCTTATTATTTCAAGAAATTGAAAAGGAGGGAATGTTCATATCCACTTTTTATGAAGCAACCATAAATCTGATACCAAAACCTGACAAGGACACATCAAAAAAAGAAAACTACAGACCAGTTTCCCTGATGAACTTGGATGCAAAAATTCTTAATAAAGTACTAGCAAGCTGTATCCAAAAACTTATAAAGAAGATAATCCAACATGATCAAGTGGGCTTCATCCCAGGAATGCAGGGCTGGTTCAACATATGCAGAACAAATAATGTAATTCACCACTTAGAATCAAGAACAAAAACCATATGATCATCTCAATGGATGCAGAAGGCCTTTGATAAAATCCAGCACCCTTTTATGTTCAAAACTCTAGAGAAGATAGAGTTCAAAGGATCATTTCTGAACTATGTAAAGGCTATATATGTTAAACCCTCAGCTAGAGTAATACTAAATGGAGAAAAGCTGAAAGCATCTCCACTGAAATCAGGAACAAGACAAGGCTGTCTGATCTCACCACTATTATTCAATATTTTTCTTGAGATCCTAGCTGGAGCAATTAGGCAAGAAATCAAAGGGATAAAAATAGGAAGAGAGGAAGTCAAACTCTCTCTTTTTGCTGACCACATGATCCTGTATCTGGGAGATCCAAAAACTCCATCAGTAAATTGTTTGAAGTTATAAACAAATTTAGCAAAGTGGCAGGATACAAGACCAACACCCATAAATCAATAGCTTTCCTATACACTAATAATAATAGGAATAATGAATAAATCAGGAAATCAGTCCTATTCACAATAATTTCGAAAAGAATAATATACTTGGGAATTAAGCTTACAAGGGAAATCAAAGATCTCTACAATGAAAATTATCGGACATTGAAGAATGAAATCCAAGATGACCTAAGAAGATGGAAAGATGTCCCATGCTCTTGATTAGACAGAATTAATATAATAAAAATGGCCATTCTACTGAAAGCTTTATACAGATTTAATGCTATCCCTATAAAGATACCTATGTTGTTCTTTACAGACATAGAAAAAGGAATTCTCAAATTCATTTGGAACAATAAGAAATCTAGAATTGCCCAAACGCTACTAAGCAAGAAAGATGAAACAGGCAGTTTTGCCATACCAGATCTAAAACCATACCATAGAGCTGTAGTAACAAAAACAGCATGGTACTGGTATCAAGATAGGAAAAAATATCAATGGAATAGAATTGAAGACCCTGAAACAAACCCTCAAATCTTTAAACATCTGATTTTTGACAAAGGGGGACAAAATATTACATGGAGGAGAGATAGTCCCTTCAACAAATGGTGCTGGACAAACTGGACAGTCAATTGCAGAATGTTGAAATTAGACCCATAGCTTTCTACTTGCACGAGAAATCAAAATGGATCAAGGAGCTAGGAATTAAATGAGCTAGGAATTAAACATTGCAACTGATGGAAGACAAATTAGGTCCAACATGTCAGCATTTGGGAGTAGGCAAAGACTTTTCAACATATCTCCTAAAGTGAAGGAAGTAAAGTCAAAAATCAGTGAATGGGGTGCCATAAAGCTAAAAAGCTTTTGCACTGCCAAGGAAACAATCAAAAGAGTCAAGAGGTTTCCTACAGACATGGAGAGAATCATGAACTATGATTCCTCTGACAGGGTCTCATATCCAGAATCTACAAATCCTCAAAAACCTCAACTACAGAATCACAAACAACCTAATTAATAAATGGGCCAAAGAGCTAAATAGAAACTTCTCACCAGAGGACATTGATCAAGCCAATGAATACATGAGAAAGTGCTCTAAATCTCTAGTAATCAGAGAAATGCAAATGAAAACTACATTAAGATATCACCTTATGCCAGTCAGAATGGCAAAAACAAAGAAAATAAACAATAATAGATGCTGGGGGGGCTGTGGAGAGATAGGCACACTAACACACTGTTGTTGGAGCTGCAGACTGGTACAGCCCCTCTGGAAAGCAGTGTGGAGAACCCTCAAAAAACTAGGGATGAGCCCACCATATGATCCTGCTATTCCTCTCCTGGGTATTTTTCCAGGGGATGTAGAATCAGCACATTATAGTGACACAGCAATATCTGTGTTCATAGCAGCTCAATTTATAATAGCAAAATTATGGAGACAACACAGATGTCCCTCACTGGATGAATGGATCCAAAAACTGTGGTACATATATACCATGGAAATTTACACAGCAATTAGAAACAATGATATTGCAGCCTTTGAAGGTAAATAGATGGCTATGGAAGAAATTAAGCTGAGTGAAATCAGCATAACCCAGAGAACCAAGGGTCAAATGTCTTCACTCATCTGTGGAGGCTGGAACTAGACTTTGGACATTGAGAAAGGTGGTCTATTATCATATGTTAAATCTGGGTAAGGTGCAAAGTTATACAACCTAATACATTTAAATATGTTTTGGGAAGTGGAGGGGAGGGATAAGGGTGAGTAATTGTGGGGGACACTCTTGGAGGGTAAATCTAATCTTCAGAATCTATACACATTTTATATTATTTTGTTAAAAACTTTTATGATTGTTCAAGTAATAAATTTCATAATAATAAAAAACGAAACTGAACACCAACATCATTGGTTAAAGTTTATGTAAAACAGGTGGCAAATTCTTTCTGGTTTATACCTGCACCTACCCCTACATTTTAGTTTTCCAGCCTCTGGAACAAAGGAGTTGCTCCCACAGGTGGGTCTCTTGGTCTTTTGCATATTAAGGTCCTGATCATACCTGTCTATCACTCTACTGGCTAGCTTCTAGGTGTGGTTGTGTCGGGCCCATGGTCCTTACTACCAAGCCATTTTACAATCTTTCCCAAACTGTCACATTATTATTTGGTAATAGTACCCGTTGGTATTTATTCAAATGAGTTGGAAATATGTATCTGTGTATAGAGGTTTTATTCAAAGTTGCCAAAACAAGAAAGCGACTAAGATGTCCTTTAGTTTATAAATTGATAAAAAAATGGTGGTCCATATAAATATTGGAATATTATTCAGTGATGAAAAGAAATGTGCTCTGAAGACATAAATTAAGCCTTAATGTATATTGATCAGCCAAATAAGTCACCAAACTCTGTGACTGCAAGTATATGACATTCTGAGAAAGGCGACAGAAAAATGGACCAGTGGTTGCCTAAGGTTATAGGGTATGGAAGAATGACTAGGGGAGCACAGAATTTCACCTAGGACAGTGAAATTACCATAACAATGGTACAACCCCAAGAGTGAGCCATTTGTAAGCTATGGAAATGAAGTGACAAGGACATGCCAATGCAGGATCACAGGTTATAAATATGGGTACTTGTTGGATACTATTATGTTGATAATAGGGAAGCTTTGCATATGTGGGGCATGGGTAGTATTGGAAATGTCTATACAGTCTACTTAATTTTAGTGTTAACTTATAACTGTTGTCAGAAATTCTCTACATTAATAAAATTCATCTTAAAATGCCAAATGCATAGCTCCCCATTTTCTCCCCTTCTATGTGAAATGAATTTAATATTGAGAAGTATTGTGAAATAAAATTCATTTGTAGAAAGTATCTCTGTAGATAACATCAAGAAAATACTTCTTTGGTGGGTCAGGAGAAGCTCTCTCTTCCACTTATAAATTTTATGATATAAAAAATCAAATATAGCATGTATTTGCAATTCCCATATTCTTATGGACAGACACCTCTCTTTTATCATGGCATAGTGTAATTCTAAAACCTTAGAATTCTTTTCAGCATAGCTAACCAGGAAGATAGTACTAACTGTGTTTAGCTAACAAGTTGTAACCTGTTTGACATTGATGCATAAAATGGTGATTTCTATGAACATGATTTTAATTTCCTTAAGTTGCTGCTTAGGAAATGAAGTTTAGATCCACTTCAATGGAAAGCCAGCCAATGAAGAAGGACAATTGACCTTAAACTTTCAAAATAATTAAGAAATAATCCCATAAAAGTTTAATTTTCTGAAAACAACATTGGAAGAGGTATAATTTAGTGAATAAATAGCCATTGCTTTAGTAAGTAAGGCACACTGCATTCTAACATATTAAGCTGTCAAGTATTAAATTTTGATTATAAGTCTGAGATTGTGTTAAATATTTTGCTTGGCAAAGATTATTTTGTACATCTTAATGGTGGTAAGGGTGACACAAAGATAAAGGTTGTCAAGATCTTGAAGTATTTTTTTCATTCTAAATATTTTATGTATGTCTAAATGTGAGTGATATTATTTAATAAATATGTAAGAGTTGATGGTCACATTAATTTGAAAAAGGAGCAAATTTAGCATTATCATCCATCCATCATCATTATCCTCTAAAATTATTTGAACATTCAGTATTTCCTCCATATGTTGATAAGTGCCCTGTACATATATTTCCTTTGATGCATGTAATAAACTAATATGTTGTATTATTACTTTTCTCCTTTATAGATGAAACTTAATGTCGCCCATGATCACAATAAACAAGTGTTGTTACTATAAATGGAATGTAAACCGATGTCCTTCAAAATCTGAGACATCTTAATTAGAACACCAAATTACATACCAACCTGAGATATATAATTTTATTAACATGAGTAGTACCTAGATTCTATTTTACATAGTGCATGTAGTGTTTCTCTGGTTCTTGATTTTATTCACAGAACCCTCAGATTCTCCTCATATTTTACTTTCAAGAACAATCCTAGAAGAATATGGTGACAATTCTAACTTTGTAGAATTAGATACTGGGATTTAGACAAATGAATACATCTGCATGTGATCCTGAAGTAGGAAATTAGTAAAATTTGACTTGAACATAGAATCTCTACATATAAATCCCAACTCTTAACACTTGTTTTGCATGTAAATTCAGGTATATCAATGTTTAGAATCCATTAATCATTGCTTAGGCTAGAAGCATAGCTTTAATCTATATTAAAAGAGACTATTTAGATGCATGGCAGCTACTCAATCTCTTAATGACCTTTACCTGGATTGAATGCAGCCATGTTCATTTATTCACAAGTTTAGGCTGGCAGCTAGAAATAACATTAATGTATAAAGGAAATGAAGACATTTTGGTCAGAGAAATTTTTGTTGAAAAGTCATCAGCTACACTACAATGTATGAATAACTAGAGCAAGGTTTGAGTAGAGCCTTGGTCAATATGGTCTAATATAACACTAACATCTCCTATACTGACTTGTTTTTGATATAGCAATTCTACTACTAGAAACTCTTCCTTTGATTTAAAATAACTTTCTCTTTTAAGCACAGGCCTAGCAATGAACAACTAACACCACACTGTCTAATTTTCTTCATGTATCTTTGGGAACAGTGAGTAAGACATTGTTATGCTATATATATCTCTCTTGAATACAAGTGAAAAACTGAAATATATGGTAAACATTAAAGAAAAAAGAATGTTAGTCCTCAAATTCAATTGTTTCCCAGTGTACATGTTCTGGGCAAGTGCTAAGCATGGAAATAAAATAATTTGCCAAAATGAGCTTCAGCAGAGGATCACATTACTGTTTTTTACACCATGTATAAATGTTGTTTACACCATGTAACACACAACATTTTCCTAAAAGTCAGAAACCATACCTGATTCATGAGAAGAAGGAAGAGAATGAAAGAGACTCAAGTCATAATCCTTAAAACAAGGAGAAGACATATATTAATCTTTGTAATTATTTCCATAGGATATAATGCATGCCTCTCCCTTTTTTTAGAAAAAGATTCTCAGCTGCAATGTGGGGCTGATTATTATAGTTAACTCAGAGTTCTAAGGATTATATGAATAAACATAATTTTGGTAAATAGTAAATACTTAATATATGGTATTTGCTAAGTCCAAAAGCCAATATCATTATCTCAACTTATCACAAATAATAAACAATTTGAAACCTTTTTAGTACTTGAGATGCAACTCACTAGTCTGCATCATGTTTATTGTTTATTTTTTAATAGAGTCATTTTCCACTGGCAGAAACATCTAGAGAAACAGACCATGAATCTTTGCTTACTGAGGAGCTATTTTCTACTTATCAACACCACAGCACTTACCAAAGAAGATGTTATAATCTATTATATGGTTTTCTTATATCCCTCATTTTCTGTATAGTCCCAAATTTAAGGAATGTAGTATTTTTTATGATGGAGACTTAAGAATTCTATAAATAAAATGGGTAAACATAGAAACATATTTACCAAAGTATAAATTTTGCTTAACAATTTTCCCAAATTCAGTCACTACTATTACATATTGCTACAAGCAAAATGGACAATAATTTTATCTAATAAGTTGAATATTACATAATAAGTTAAATATGTACATACCTTTGCTCAACATCTATCAGTATTCTGATAAAATTATAATTCAAATGGATCACTCACACCATACTTAGAAGTATAGAACTGATCTAGTTGTAAATTCTCAAAATAAATTTTTTTATATTTGTTGCATGAGAAAATATAAATAAAGAGTAAATATAATGCAACAAGACTGGTTAGAACATGTTAAGTGTGATGAATGATTTATAGCATTTCACTAATGAAAATATTTTTCTGTAAGAAAAATGTCCCTACTTTTGATTATCTAGGTTTAGTATAATACAATAAAATCAACTTCAATTGTGAAACCGTGGGCATGTTACCTAATTTTCATCAAGAGTTAGGCCTAATAGTTCTACTCAAAGTACTGAGATAAAAATATTATTTTTCAGTGAGTAAAAGATGGTAGGGATAGAACCTGAAAATAATATGGAAAAACATGGGTATTCTGCAGATATAGATTTCCTGAGAATAAAACCAACAGAAAAGAGAACAGAATCAAGAGAAATAGTTCCTATTTTCAGTACATATTTTGGGCTCTTTAAGCCGTATTTTCTTGTCATTAAACTAGCCCATTACTTCATAGATAAATGGGTGACACTATTTTCATTTCTTTAAGTCAATTTAAATTTGAATTGTATTAATTACAGTAAAGATTTCTGACCGAGACAGAGGCTTAGTCAATCCAACCAGCAAAATTCATTTAACCTTATCTTTAATATTAAATCAAATTTATTAACCTCTTATGTAGTTACTCATCAAGTACTCATTGAATCTTTAGTGTGCTAGACTTTCTTACAGGTCTTAGCAATGAAAAGGTCAATGATTATTTTATACCCACAGAAGATCATTCCAAAGCATCCATAATGTGGATTTCATTTTATGAAGAAAACTCACACTATTAATAAACCAGAATTATGTGAAAATACTTTAAATGATTTTCTGTTTGTGGCATGAAGAAGGTGTTAATAGAGTTCAACAAGATTGTCAGCCTATGTTAAATCTCTATGTTGAATGATTTATAGCATTTTATTAATATATCTTAATAGAATTATAATTAATAAACATAAATTATGAATAATAATCACTTCTAATTTCAATTAATTTATGTATTTATTACTGATACTAGTAGATTAAATAAATTTGCTACTTGTTATGTTTTCAGAACTTTGCTCTGTCCTTTTACATAAATGCATAATTGGGACACATAATTAGTTTCATATTTTAATCCATTTAATTGAATTCATCTTAAGATAGTTTTTAAAGGGGCTCAATAAATGCATTCCAAATGAGGAAATAAATACCAAAGAAAGTAAGGAACATTCAAGATAAGGATACTATTAAAAATTTTGTGACATATACCACAAATAGAAAAGTTTAAATGATCTAGAGACATTAGATATGTTACAAGGAAGAAATGTTCAGATAGCAGTAAGGAACGATAGAACAGACCTAGAAATTGAATACATGTCTGGAAGTGGATTTCTGCATCACTTACAAAGAAGTAATAAGGAACTATTGAAAATAGAGAAAATCAATTTTGGGTAGAAATTGTGAGAAAAGTAAAAATAAATAAATAAAAACTCTGAGATGAGAACTTTGGATAAGTTAAAGGAGTTTGACTTATACTATATTTCAGATAGAGTGTACATACACTGCTGATTTGGTAAAGTTTATATTTCTGTAAGTCATCTCTGAATATTTAAACTATGTTTATTATTGAGTTTCCTGCATAAGAGATATAAAAATGATGATAAAGCATTGCAAGGTAAATATTGATACCCCTTATTTACAGAGAAAATGGAGGCTCTGAGTTTTATGTCTTTCACCAAATGTTGTAAGAGAAAAAGTCACATTGGGCATATTCCAAATTATAGGATTTCACTACAGTCATTTTCCAGAGCGCATTCAAATCATTGTTTCTCATTCCCACCAAGGTAGGGCACAGTGTTTACTGTAGTTGCCCTGTGTGCACCAATCGTGCTCATGAGCTTTTCAGGAAATAAATCTATATATTTTATCTAACTCATTCTTCCTCAAATTTTCCTGGCGATAAATGCAATTTCTTTCTGTGTATGACCTATTGCATTATAGGCTATCCCAAACAGTAGCTGTACAACACCGCAACACTGGCATATTAGGAAATAGAATTTTCTATTCTGGCAAAGCTATTTCACAAGAGAGTCATCATAGTCTGTCTTTCTGAGTAATAAGCACTCAGTTTTATAGAGGGAAATGAGGTCTCAAATGTTGCTGAGTTATTCCTGTTTGAGAATTGACTTTTCTGAATAGACCAAAACATGTTTAGCTCTATCTCATATTCAGGCTGGTATGAAATAACATAGTTTAGAGACCATGTTTCTCCATTAGCAACATTCTATAAACACTAGCTTCTTTTATTATTAGAGATATTAATTTAGTAATTTATGCTGATTTACAGTCTTTGAGAGTTGCCTTCATATTTGAATACCTCCCTTTGAGAATGAAACAGTTGTATTTATACATTCTCTTTACAAATATTTGAAAATATCACAGGGAAATGAATTGGTGGTAACTATTTTCTATCAAATATAAGTTTAATATATTAATTATGTGTGTGTACATATGCATGCATACCCAGTTTCAATACCCACCTTCTGAACGCAGAAGAAGTTGAACCCTGAAAATTTCTTTGGTTTAAGAGAGAAACTCCTGGTTCTAAATGAGGATTCTAGTCAAATATGTTTATATAGCAAATGGGGAACCTTAGAAACAGAAAGCTGAGGGGCTTGTGGGGAGTTAAATTAATAAATTGCTCTTTTTATTCTCAGTTGACATACTGATAATAAAAATCTAGGAAGGCTTTTAATTAAAGTCTTTTTTGGTTTATTTTTTTCTTACTAAAATATCTAAAGGTAAGTACCGCTGTCATGCCCATTTTAAAGATGAAGAAACTGAGGAAAATATTAAGTGACTAAAATAGTTGCTTAATGATGATCCAGTATTAAAATTCAGAAAATGTATCTTCAGAATCTATGTTTTTAACCACATGCTATAGGATCTTACCTATCAGCCTTCTTGTCTTGTGCTGTTGGAACCAATAGCTAGTAAAAAAAACAAATTGGCTAAAATTATCAAATTGCCCACAATTGATTCTAGCAGTCTTTTAAGAAAGGGAATTTACTTGACTCTAAGTGGTCTAAATATATAAACATAACAACATACTTTCTAGGAAAAAAAAATCATAGGGCTCTTTAATGCTAACACATGAGAGGTAGAACTCTCAGAGGAACACAGAAGACTCCCCATAATACCTAGCAATCAAATAAATATTATATTCATTATAACAATTTACCTTGTGAACATTACTGAGATGGAAAGAGGAACACAGGTATTTATAAAAAAATTTTTAAGTTTTCAGAAAAAAGACATTGTATTTCAAATATGTACTTAGTAAAAAGATAAATAACAATGTTACATCCCATCTCTCACAGTCATCCCCTCACTTCTCACAAGACAGACTGAAGGATGCCTGTAGAGTTAATAATTCTGACTTGATCAAATTTGATTTACATTTCATGTTTCTTTGTATCTGTGAGCAATTTGTTCCTTTTGGATTATTGTTTATTTTTTCTTTTTCTTTCTCTTCCCCCTCCCCCCATCTCTCTCCTTTTTTTTTTTTTTTTTTTTTTTTTTTGGTCTCAATTTCTTTAACTCTTCAATAATGAAACTCAAGGGTTTAGACATTCCCTACCAGATACTGTGAGGATTAAATGGTGTGACCTATGTAAAATCTTTTACTTCCATCAAATCTGTGTTTAGTGCTGGATTAGTGTAAGCTTCTGTGTATACTAGTTCCTTCTTTGAATCATTTTGGAAAATTGAAATTTGACATAAGCTTGTGAAAAACATGTTCATGTTTTGCTTTTATAAATGATACTCATGTACTTTTGAGACAGTTTTAGGAGAGATAGTAAAATGGTTAGGTAGTCCTGGGCCCCATTCAACCACACCTAGAGGCGGGCCATTAGAGAGCCATTAACAGGTATCCTCAGAGCCTTCTATAGGAATGACCATGAGGCTCAACTGTGGGAGCAACTCCTTTGTCCCTGAGGGGGGAAAACTAAGAAATGGGGGTGGACACAGGTGGGAATTTGGAAAGAATTGCACCTATTTTGCATAGATTTTAACCAATGACTTTGGTACTTAGTTTCAATGTTTGTTTTGCAAAGATTTCAACCAATGATGTAGATGCATTTCTCAATGCCTGCTTTGCATGAATGCTAATTATGCTCATACCTCAAATCAATATAACCCCTGGCCTAAACTCCAATAGACTGTGTCCTGCTTCAGTAACCCCTCTGCCTTGCAGAGTCTCTGCTCTACTTCCTTAAATAAATCCTACTCTTTTAACTTCTGTGCCAGTCCGTGGATTTTATTCTTCAAATATGTGAAATAAGAATCCAGATGATTGGTGCTGAATTCCTGGGGTGAATTTCCACCACACCAAGGGCTGCAACACCTAGCTTTGAGCTGGGGATCTGCTAACACCATTTCAGCTACAGAAACCTGTAGCCTGCCTGAATTCTCAGTTTTAACTGGGAATAGCTTCAAACATGGTCTCATTGATGTGGGACCTCAAGTTGGTGACCTTTCATTTATGCTTGTTAAGACATGAGTTGTAGCATTGGGAGACCAACCAGCACAAACCTGAGTCTTCAGTCATATAAAATCTGAAATTATTCCTGAGAAGGGAGTGCTTGCAAAATTCTTAATTATTTGCTGTAAATGCCAGGCAAGTGATTTCCTCTCAGAGTTCCCATCTCCTATGTTTCTTTCACAAACAGATTTCTATAACCAAAGTCCCACCTCAATTATCACCTTCTCAGAGACCTCTTGACATTCTATTTAATGCAGCTCCTCAGTCTAGGACCTACATAGCATGTTATCTCTTTTACAGTCTGTAAACCACTGAAAATGGTCTGCTTTTTGTTAGGTAGTAGCTAGCAATGAGCAGTGAAATGCTTAACAAGGCCACAGGTTTAGTCTTCAAGTTGGCTTTAAGCTACTGCCAAGGCAGATAAGCTATGGAAAAACACTAATACACAAGTGTTGAGGGTAAACAAAGGCAAAAGAGATATGTGAGGGAGAATCCCTCAAAAACAAGGGATCTATGGGACTATCTCTTCACAGACCCCTTAAAAGTTGGGATGGACCTAAAAGCTACCGTGCCAGGTGTCTCCTACTAGCTCAGAAGGTGGTATTCCTTAATAATGCAGGTGTACTGAACCCCAATGCCCACATTAACATAGGATTGAATTGTAGATGACTCCCCCCTAAATAGGATGGCCACCATGACTGTTCCAGAGAGGACTAACTAAGGTCAAAAACTCCACCACCCCACGTGAAGGAGGAGTTGAACACCTGATTGGTAAAGGCTGCTGAAGGAGAACCCCAATTTTTAAGTCAATGATCAAATAGCAATAAATTTGGAGACTGTTAGGCTGGCTGGGGGCATGGCTTTAGGTGGCCCCCACAGTCATGGCATCATGGCACCTGGCTAAGGGGCAGGGCAAAGGGCAACTTGCCCTCGAAAAGAGCAGCCAATCAGGGCACTGGTGGACAAGCTCCAATGGATTGAAGAATCCACCAGCCAATCTCTGAAAGACCAACCCCATCATCAACTCCTCCCAGGTAACCAATAAAACCAGCTACATGGCAAAGGTCCAGCTTCATTTTCCCTGCATGCCATTCTCACTGCACCGTTTCCTGGGCCGGCTGTCACTTCCCATGCCTGCCCTCATTATGGCCATGCAGGTGAAATTGGCCTGAGAGCAACAGGTCCCTATAAACATCTACACCTGAATTCACACCCATATCATTACTCTTTTTTTTCTATTTTTTACAGAGACAGCATTGCCTCCTTTGTTTTTCTCTGTTCAGAGACAGCCCATTCTCTCTCTTCAGAGTATTTCCTGCTTAAGTCTTACTCTGCTTTTAGTTTACTTTCACCTCTCTTTCAGTTATAATAAAATTCTCTTGCATGACTTTTTGTGTCTGACTTGAAATCTTTCGTTGGAACACAAGAACCGAGGTTTGGAGTTTCATCTCCCTGCTTTCCTGTGACACCTTTGTCTTAGCTTTGTTGTTTCCTTATTTATTTTCCCCTTATCCTCTTCAAACTAAATTCACCTTCTTGAGAGCTTATCACTTTTCTGGGTCCTTCTCAGATAAAACCTGAGGCTTACCACAGGCTCTCATGAATAAAATTACACTCAGTAAGCATTTCTTCAATGGATGAAGAATGCTTCTGATGTATTTGAAATATTCAGTGTAAGTTTGTCTTTACCTTTAAATTAGCATTTATACCTTAGATACGTTGTTGGAAATATATTAAATGGATTTAAAGCAAGATCTATCTTAGTAGATAAGCGAATATCTTCAGGAGTTCAAACATGCATCACTCATTGAACATTTGCTTGAAATATTGGCATCAATATTCTCTGCCCAAATTTCCTTACTCATATAACGGGAAGACATAAAAATCTCCTTAATTTTATGAAGTGACCATAATCTTCATTCTTTAGATTGTAAGTGTGAACATTATAAAAGTAAACAATAGAATAAGTGCAATACACCCATTAAATGTTGTGTTAAAGTCACAGTTTGTGTATTATATTTTAGGCACTGCTGTCTTCAGTGAAATCAGCATAGTCCTCTGTATTGCAATTCTCAGAGGCTTGTTAAAGTTCATGATATTGCATGGAAAAAAGAAAAGAAGAAAGTCTGCATACAGAAAAGTCATAGTGAAGCTACTGAATATGTGACTATAGGTGTCCATACACAATGAAAATGAACTAAGATTCTTGCAATGTATTTTACTCTGATTTGTCTCAATTCTGTACTGTGTCCCTGGAAATATGAAATGTCAGAATGAAACTTTGCTAAACATACATTTAGCATAATTTCTCTTCTTCAATCCAAATTTATTTTAAACAGAAGTTTGATGCTTGAGTAAATAATTTGAATTAAATATATCTATGGATATATGGGGATAACAACAGAATAAAACTCATGGCCCAGTTATCAGGTGACTTCATATTAAAATAATGCCACTTTGAGAAAATAATATTCTGATTAAAACTGAATATTCTCACTATAGGCATGTGAAAGACTGATGGAATCAAATTTCCCCACAAGGTCCTTTTTTAGGAGCAGGATCATTTCCAAAGTTACCATGAAAAAAATGAAGACTCATAAGAAAATATAATTTCAAATTTTGAGAAATTTCAATGACTTGTGGGGAAAGTGGACTTGAGAGTTGATGCATTCTTCAAATGCAACAGTATGTGAATAAAGAATTATTTACACAGTATATCCTGTGATGTAATCTCTGGAACATCTATTATATGGCGAATTGTGTCTTTCAAAAAAAAAAAAAGATAAAGAAAAGACAAAACAAAATGAAACTCACATGTGAAGCTATAAGCCTCAGAATGTGATCTAACTGGAAATGGGGTTATTGAAGAAATAATTAAGATGAGATAATTGAGTTGATCCTTCATCCATTATGACAATATGACTAGCACACACATATAAGGAAATATTTGTACAGAGACACAGTTGCACAGGGAGAATGCTGTGTGAAGATGAAGAAAGAAATTAAGGTCATGTTTCTACAAGCCAAGAAATCCCAATGATTGCCAACAAATCATAAAAAGTTAGGGAAGATACATGGAAGAGTATCTTACGATCTTCAGAAAGAATCAACACAGTTGACACCCTGATCTTAAACTTCTAGCCTCAAAAATGTGAGACAAGAAATTTCTTTATGTGAGACTTCAGCAATCCTAGCTGCCTAAACTATGACCAGCCCATGTGCAAAATATGAGATTTGACAACTATTCTAGCCTTAGAAATGAAATAATTCCATGTGGCACAGTCCTTGAAAGACAACTTGACAATTTTTATTTCCCATTCATTATGGCCAGTTCCCTATATCATCCATTAATTCTGGTTTCTAAGGCTTTACCCTGGAATTTTTACTTCAGTATTTCCATTAAACCTAGCTACTACTCACTGAGTAACAACTACATATGTTACTAATTACTGTCCTACATGCTTTTCATATCAGGACATAGATTTTCTGCAAAATACTGCAGTGAGTTGATCATATGGTAGTTTGATTTTTAACTTTCTGAGGGAACACCATAGTGATTTCCATAGTGGTTAACTAATTTGCATTCCCACCAACAATGTGCAAAAGTTTTTGCCACTTCCCTAAAAGCATTTATTATTATTTAATGTTGATTTTGATAGGTACATTATAATTATATATAATAGTGGGATTTATTATAGTCATACATGCACATAACATGATTAGATGAAACTCTCTCCAGTACCTCCCCTTTCCCTCTCCCCTTGCTCCTCCCGATCCCATTGTCCTACTCTACGGCTCTTGCTATAGTTTTTATTTTTAATTAGGACATTATAATTATTTATAAACACAAAAGTGATTGCATTTATGAATATGAAATCAGCAAATTTTGTAGACATTGTTCCACAGTACTTCCCCATGTCCTCCTTTCTCCTCCCTCTGTCTCAACTGCCTTCCTCTACTCTACGGATATTCTTCCATTTTTGTGATATCCCTTCTTCATTTGTTTTATTCTCTCTTGCTTTTATGTATAGAGAGAACTTTGATTGGATCCTTGAATTTCTCAGTCTACCTTATTTAATTTACCATGAAGTTTTTCAATTCCATTTAATAACCCATAGATGAAATTATTTTATATTTCCTTTATGGATGAATAAAACTCGACTGTGGGGGTTGGAACAGTGGCTCAGCAGTTATGGTGCTTGCCTGGCAGGAACGAGTACACAAGTTCAAGCTCCAGCTCCATGTACACAACAGAGTGTTGGAGCAAAGAAAACTACATGAAAAACTAAATTTGATTCTCTATTTCCCTCTCACTGTCCCTTTAGCTTAAGAAAAAAAGGAAACTCAAGTGCAGAGGTTGGAGCAGTGACTCAGCAGTTACAGTGCTTGCCTGGCATGTGCAAGGATGCAGGTTTGAACCCCAGCACCACATACAAAAACAACTGTTGGAGAAATGAAGGAAACATGAAAAACTAAATGAAATTGATTCTTTCTCTTTCTCACGGTCCCTCTCTTTTTAAAAAAAGAAAAAACTTAACTGTTTATATATGCTATATCTTCTTTACTCATTCGTTGTTTATGGACATGTAGGCTGATTCCATAATTTGACTATTGTGATTTATGATGTTATAAACTTTGATATACATGTATTCTTATATTATAGTGATTTTAGTTCTTTTGGATAAATGTCAAGAAGTGGGATAGTTCTTTTATGTGGTGTTTCCATTCTTAATCATTTGACACATCTCCGAACTGATTTCTGGTTGTACTAATTCGCAGTCCTACCAATAATATATAAGTGCTTATTTTCCCACAAATCCTTGACAATATTTATTATTTTCATTATTTTCTTCTTTTTAAGAGAGAGAGAGAGAGAGAGAGAAAGGAAAATAGAATCAATTTTATTTAAGTTTTCATTTAGCCTGTGTTTCTCCAACACTTAATCATGTATGTGATTCTGGGGTTTGAAGTTGGGTCCTCACACATGCCAGGCAAATTCTCCATCCACTGAGTCACCACTCTAGCTCTTATTATTTGTATTCTTGATCATTATTTTAACTGGAGTGAAATATCTCAACAGTTTTAATTTGTGTTAAGAAAGTGAAATATTTTTTCATATATTTCTTGGCCATTTGTTTTTCTTTTGAGAAATGCCTGTTCAGTTTATTTGCACAAAAATTCATTGGATTATTTGTGTTGAGTGTTTGTTTACCTATTTATTTTCTGTTCTTGGATGTAAGTTTTTGAGTTATTTACATATTTTGGATATTAATTCTTTGTCAGAAGAATAAATACCAAAGATTTTTCCCATCCTATATGCATTTTCTTCATGTTCTTTTTTTTTTTTTTTCCCTGTTAAAGCTCTTTAATTTGTTGTCATTCCACTTACTGATTTTTGGCTTTATTTCTTGAAATTTAGGAGTCTTATTAAGTAAATTATGTGATATATTCTTGATTTGCATTTCCCTGGTGGATAAAGATGTTAAACATTTTTTCATATAAATGAAGACCAACTTGGAACTTCTTTTGAGAAGTATCTGTTCAGTTAATTTGCCTATTTATTGACTGGATTGTCTTCATTTTTGTATGTTGAGTTTTTGAGTTCTTTATACATTCTGCATATTAAAGCTCTGCTGAAAGAGTAACAAACAGTGGTTTTCTCCCTTTCTGTAGGCTGCCTCTTCACTCTGTTAATTGTTTTCCTTGCAGTTGAGAAGCTTTTTCATTTGATGTATTTTCATGTATTCATTATTGCACTTGTATCCTGCACTGTAGTGATAACATTCAGGAATTCCTTGTCTGTGCCTATATGTTCAAGTGTCTTTCCTGTTGTTTTCTTTTTTACAATTGCAACATTTTCATTTTATACTTAGCTCTTGGATTCATTTCGAATTTAATTCTCCTACATATGTATTTCCAATTTTCTCTGCACCTTTGATTAAGAAGATTCTTTCTTCCATACGGCACTTTTGTCAAAATCAAATAGGTATAGCTGTGTGGGGTGTTCTCTGTGTCATTTATTCTTTTGTTCGTTGATTGCTATTTATTTTACTCCCTCTCTCATAAATGTAATTTTACTTAGAATTTCTGTCCACTCTATAATGTATATTTCCAGTTTAAATTAGTTTTACTGATTGTTATACCTTCCTATATTACAAACTTCATGATAATTACAAACATGACAGTAACAAATATAAAATTAAGAATGAAAATATGAGGCTGGAGCGGTGGTTCAGCGGTTACAGTGCTTGCCTGGCAATTGCAAGAATGCCAGTTCGAACCCTAGCACTAAGTGCACAATAAAGTGTCACAGCAATGAAAGTCACATGAATAACTAAATAAAGTTGATTCTCTCTCTTGCTCACTGTCCTCTTTATTTTTTTTTAAAGAAAGAGAGAGAGACAGTGAGTGAAAGGGAGAGAGAGAGAGAGAGGAAGCGAGAGTAAGACGGTCAATTTTTATTTATTTTTTTATGTGACTTTCATTGCTCTGACACTTTGTTGTGTACACAGTGCTGGGGTTTGAACCTGTGTCCTCGTGCATATCAGGCAAGCGCCATAACTGCTTAGCCACCGCTTGAGCCCCTGTCCCTGTCCCTTTAAAAAAGTATATAATAATAATGGAAGTTATTTTCTAAATTAAATACACTTTTTAATTTGGTAGGCCAAAACTGACTTGGTTCTGAGAATGAAATTTAAAGTGATGACTTCATATATATCTTGTGCTTGTGTTATAAAAGTCATAGCATACGTTGTTTGGAATGTCCATGATCTCCCCAAAATTTCATTTAACGTAGTTTTCAAAATCGAAACTCGCTGAAGACAGATTTTGTTTGTTTGCTTATTTTGCTTGCTCAGAATTGTATTTTTATTTTTTATTTTAATTTTTCACTTATGTATTTATTTATTTTTAGTACAGGAGATTAACCCAAGACACTGAGACACATCCATGGCTCTCTTTTATTTTGAAACAGAGTCTCTCTAAATTGCTTAGGGCCTCCCCAACTTGGTGGGCCTGGCTTTGAACTTGTGATGCTCCTGCCTCAGCCTCCTGGGCTGCTGGGATTACAGTTGGGTTCCATTGAGCCTGGCTTGCTCAGCGATTTTAAAACACAAATTCTCAAGTCTTTTCAGGGAGTACGAGTAAGGAATGGGTGTTAGTAAAGTAATCCACAATTTCAAAATCTCCTCAGCTAGTCCATTCTTAGCAAGATATAAGAAACAGAAACATTTATTCAAATTGAGTTTCATAAAACAAAGTTGTTTCAAAGTGAGACTGAAGATTCTTCATACTGCATATTTTTCTAACATGACTGCATTGGAACCTCAAGATTCCGGATCCCAGGAATATGGAAACACACACACGTGTGTGTGTGTGTGTGCGTGCGCGCGCGCGCGTGTGTGTGTGTGAGTGACACATGCCACACTCAAAAGGTAAAACACATTAAATGCTCTCTTGACTCCTGGCTAGCAAAACAATTATCAGGATCTGGCCAGGAACAGACTTATTAATTTCATTCTTAATGCTTTGGGTTTAAAAAAAATGATTTCTTATTTATTTTGTTTCCAGTTTATTTTTTTGGCACTATTAAAGCACTCAGGTAAGCTAAATGATACTGCAAGAAACACTAACATCTTACACCTAGATTCATCATGAGTAATATTTTCTTTCCTCTTTTCCTTTCCTGAACCACTTCAGTGTGTTTTGCACACACCATGCACTGAACTCCTAGGCACTCCAGACACCAGCTCCTCAAAAGAACTTTCTTCTCCATAAACCAAATAAAGTTACTGTGATCAAAATGTATTATTTCTGAACAGGTTTCACAAAATGACTGCTTATCAATCTGAGAAAGACTTCCTTTTCCTTTTGCATGTTTTTGAACCTTTTTTTAATCTCACTGCTTTCTGCTCTCTTTGTGTTTATAAATTGACATTGACACTAGGGAACTGGTAGAATCACTTCTTTTTGGGATTTGAGTTTACCTGATTGCCTTTGAGATAAAGATGAGCTTCCATCTGGGGAAGAAAAGAGAAGAATAAGTAAAAGAAAAAGCCACCATCATTTTCTCATGTAGCTTGAAAGATCAAAACCAACTAGATCAAAGCCACGTGGTTCTGTTTATCCATTTTCTTCCCATCAATCACCTTCCATAACTATGTAGAGCAGCTGCAGCTATATCTACTCTATGTAGGCTATCAATGTAACCTAAATCTCCTTAGTGCTGAACTATAATTCTTCTATACTGAAACAGTTTATCACAGGAAGCAGAGCTGAGAGAAATGATCAGAGACAAGTCAGTGGGACCCTTTGTGTATGTGAGTGAGTGTGCATTCTGTGTGTGTGTGGGTGCATGTGTGTGTGTGTGTGTGTGTGTGTGTGTGTGTGTGAAAAAGGGAGACAAAATATTGCAGAAAATTAATAAAGTGGCTTTATGGAGGTGTACATACTGGCATAAGATGTAGATATTCTGTAACTATCTGGCTTATAGTTTACCAAATGGAGAGCAAGTCCTATATTGGCAAAATGTTCTCAAACAGTTCTTGGATATTACCCACTGCTTAGAATAGAAATCATGCTACTTAACAATTACAGCTAGCCAACAATTTTTAAAATTTTCTCTTTCGAAGTTTAATTTCTCTCAGTGATCAGAGACTCTAATGTTATCTAGTAAAAATAGAAAAAAAGTCCAGTGTGACAATAGCAGGGGACATATCTGATATGAAGCACTGAATGAAATGGCACGAAAAGGTAGTTCCATGTTTACTGCTGATACTAAATACATGTTCTCCCTGTTGCTATTTAACACGGCTTCCCTAGATCTCAGTGGCCTAATCTTTTCATTGAATCATTTAGTTTTCCCTGCATACATTGCTCAGCAGTGGTAATTATTTTCAACTAGGGCATGCTTACAGGCCAAAACAATAAAATAGAAAAAAAGGAAAAAAAAAAAAAGAAACACTCTGATGTAAATGGCGACAGGATTTCCTGGTCAAACTCTGACCCATTCATATAAGTTTAGAACTTTAAGAAAGACAATTTGACAGGCAATGAATTAGACAGCCTTGAAGATTTTTCTGTCTTATCTTGTGCATTTTTAAAATTGCAAAGGATGTGATCTAACTACTCTTTGTAGATCAATTACTAATCCACTGGAAACACAGGCTAAATATATGAATTGAGTTTTGCTAGAAAGATGACACCATCCTAGAAGTTGTTTAATTTTTTTTTTTTTAAAGAGAGAGGGACAGTGAGAGAGACAGAGAAAGAGAGAAACAACTTTATTTAGTTTTTCACATGGCCTTAGTTGCTCCAACACTCAGTTGTGTACGTGGTGCTGGGGTTTGAACCCGGGTCCTTGTGCTTGACAGGCAAGCGCTGAAACCGCTGAGCCACCGCTCCAGCCCTTAAATTTTTTTAAAATATAAAAATCTCATTTTAAATAGCCGAGATAGTGGCATGCAGAGGTAATTTATAAAATATTCTCAAATGTTCCATAGTATAGCTTTTCTTCTGCTAGGAAACAAAACTATGGAGACAGAACAAAGAATAGTGGTTGCCAGGGTTAGTGAAGAGAGACAGACGAATAGGTGGAGTGCAGTGGATTTTAGTTACGTTAAATTATTCACTAGGATATAATAATGGTGGATAAAAGTTATGCTGCATTTGTCAAAATCCATAGAATGCACAACACCAAGTATGAACCCTAAAGCAAACTATATGTTCTGGGTGATGTTTTATTAATATAGGTTCACAGATTATAACAAGTATATCACTGTTGTACATTTCATAGTGGGAAAAATTGTTGGTTTGGGGCACCAACAACATGAAAACTCTAATTTCTACAGAATTTTTCTATGAACCTAAAACAGCTATGGAAAATAAAGTTAATTTTGATAATGAATGAAGACTTGAACAAGTAATTAAATGAGGAGCAGAACTCCAAAATATTGCTGTTAAATCATGTCCTTGAAAACTTAAGTTAGTAGAGAACACACACAAAATATGTTATTTATAAACATAGAAAATAAACTATCTAAAACTTTTTCCCAGGATAGAGTAGTATAGAAGGGAGTTCAGGAAAATTTCTCCCAGCAATCACATATGCTCAGCCACACAATTTATTGATTTCCATATGTATGTACTGTATATATGTATATGTGTTCTTTCTCAGCAATTGTCAAACATGCTGGACCATTTGCATCAAGGCCTATTGATTTTTAGACCTTCACTTTGAATAATCAGTACAACTCTAAAGGAATTGATTTTAAGGTTAGAGCTTGTATTTACTAATTTTCTTACTTGTGCATTTAGTAAAAGTATGGTAAAAATGAACTTCTCATTACAAAATGATAAATGAATAAGTTAGCAACATCTCTTTTTGTTTTTTATTGTTGCATTATCGTTGTACACAATGATGGAATTTATTGTCTCATATTCATAGATGCATACAACACAATGTAATTTGGTAATATCCTCCCCAGAACCCCTCTGCCTCCTTCCTCCTTGTCCCCTGGTCCCTTGTGTCTCCTTCTGGGTCATATATTTTTCTAAGTATACCAAAGCATAATGACATAATTCTTAATACCTATGAATAACATGTTTTCATATATATGAAATTAATATGTACAATGACATATGTATTTTAATTTGTCAAAGTGAGAGAGGGACAGCGAGAGAGAGAGAGAGAGAGAAAGAAACAATTTTATTTAGTTTCTCATGTTGCTTTTGTTGCTCTGACACTTTATTGTGTACATAGTGATGGGATTCAAACATATATCCTTGCACATGCCAGGCAAGCTCTGCAACTGCTTAGCCACACTCCAGCTCCATAATGACATATTTATAAAAGCTTAGATATGCCTTATTTTAATTCAGTTGCAGCATTTCCTTTTCTCCTTTCTTCCTTCCATCTCCTGTTCATTTTAGATACAGTTGACAATAGGATTAAAATTTACATTCTTGTAAAAGAATCCAGAAAATTTTCTTGTAATTCAGTCACTTATATTCATCTTCTCCTTTCTATTCTCTCTACTGGACTTTCTTTTGTTTACTAAATGGCTTTTTCCCCTTTTTTGTTTTCTGTGACTCATTGAATTATATATTGATGACATTCACTGCATTATGTTTATATTTGGACATGAGCAATTTAAATATGATTCCTTCCATTAACTTCCCAAATTTCATTCCACCTTCCTACATTTTTAAGAGAGAGGGACAGAGAGAGAGAGAGAGAGAGAGAGAACTTTTATTTAGTTTTTCGTGTAGCCTTTGTTGCTCCGAGACTTCATTGCATACATGGTGCTTGGGTTCAAACTCATGTACTTGCACATCCTGGGCAAGTGTCGTAACCACTGAGCCACTGCTCCAGCCCCTCACCTTCCTATATGTCATTCCCTTTTGACTATTCTTTTGTTTTTTTTTTTTCCTTATTTTGATTGGCTTTCACATATTAGAGAGAACATTCAACCTTAATATTTTTCAGACTGTGTTATTTCACTTAGCATGATATCCTCCAATTTCATCCATTTGCTAGCAAATGACATGATTTCATTCATCCTTTCAGCTGAGCAATACTCCACTTTGTGTGTATAAAACAATTTATATGTCCATTCTTCAATTGAAGAGCACTGGTTGGTTCCATAGCTCAGCTATTGTGAATTGAATTGCTATGAACATTGATGTGCCTGCACCCCTGTGGTATGCTGCTTTTAGGTACTTTCAATATGTACCAAGGACTGGGATAGCTGGGTCAAATGGTGGATCCATTCCTATTTTTTTGAGGAATCTCTAAATTGCTTTCTAGAGGTTGTACCAGTTTTCAGCCCCACCAACAATGAATAAGTGTACCTTTTCTCCACATTCACACCATTTGTTGTTCATATTCTTGATTACTGCCATTCTAACTGCAGTGAGATGAACTCTCAGTGTAGTTTTGACTTAAATTTATCATTGCTAGAGATGTTGAGCATTTTTTAATATATTTGTTGAGCATTTGTATTTCTTCATTTGAGAAGTGTCTGTTTAGTTCCTTTGCCCATTTATTGACAGAGTTTTTCTTTAATTTTTTTTGCATTAATCTTTTTCATTTAGTTGTGTACTCTGGATATTCTGGATATTAATGCCTTGTCTAAGGTGCATTCTCATTCTGTAGGTTCTCTTTTCATGCTCTTAATTGTTTTTTTTTTTTTTTTTTTTTTTTTTTTTTTTTTTTTTTTTTTTTTTTTTTTTTTTTTTTTTTTTTTTTTTTTTTTTTTTTTTTTTTTTTTTTTTTTTTTTTTTTTTTTTTTTTTTTTTTTTT
>PVKS010006901.1:0-38308 GCA_004027875.1 Aplodontia rufa | reverse complement strand
ATTGAGTTGAGTTTTGTGAAGGGTAAGAGATAAAGATTGAGATTCATTTTACTACATCTGGATTTCCCGTTTTCCCAGCATCTTTTGTTAAAGAGACTGTATGTTTTCCAACTTAACTTTTTGGCTCCTTTGTCAAGTATGAAGTAACAGTATTTATGTGAGTTTGTCTCTGTGTCTTCTATCATATTCCATTGATCTTCACGTCTATTTTGGTGGCAGTACCATGCTGTTTTTGTCATTATAACTATATCGTATAATTTGAACTCTGGTATTGTGATTCCTTCAGCTTCTCTTTTCTCACTAAGAATTGCTTTGGCTATCCTGGGTGTCTTATTTTTCCAAATGAGTTTCCTGATTGCTTTTTCTAATTCTCTGAAGAAGGTTTTTGGAATTTCAATGGGTATTGCATTGAATCTCTATAGTGATTTAGGCTATATGGCTATTTTGATAATATTAATTCTCCCTCTCTAAGAACATGGGAGGTCTTACCCACCTCCTAGAATCTTCAATTTCTTCTTTAGTATTCTATAGTTTTTGTTGTAGAGGTCATTCACTTCTTTTGTTAGATTGATTCCCTAGTATTTTTTTGAAGCTATTGTGAATGGAATGATTTTCCAAATTTCTTTCTCAATGAGTTTATCATTGGGATAAAGCAATGCAACAATTTTGTGAGTATTGAGTTAGTATCCAAGTACCTTTCTGAAATTATTTATGAGCTCTAGAGTCTTCTGGTGGAGTTTTTTTGGATCTTCTAAATAAATAACCGTGTCATCAGCAAATAGTGATAATATGAACTCTTCTTTGCCTATTTGTGTCCCTTTAATTTCCTTTTCTTGCTTAATTGCTCTGGCCTTAGTTTCAAAGAGCAGCAAAATATTTTGAAAATGAGCTCAATTTAACAAGTTGAATCTGCTGTCTGTTGGACATTTATTTCCTAATCAGTTAAAAGTTATTGGAAGAAGATAGGTACACTTTTTAAGTGAGTATTAAAATATGAATACCTGGGTTGAAAATAAGAATGCAGTCCAAACCTAGAAGTTGAACATTTATCAGTGAATCAAGCTGTAAGAATGACTGAAGAAGACATTCCCTGAGTCACTATTTAGACTATAACCAGCACTACCCTGAAGGACTTAAATACACTGATTCAAACAGTTTTCAAGATAATCCCTAGTAAGAGATCAGTCTCTTCAAGTCAGAAATTGGATTTTGTCCAATAAACATAATTTTCTCTACATAACTTCATATGTGGCCTCTACAACCCAAAGCTTTAAAGTTAGAGTTAAAACACTTGTGAAAAAGTGCCCTGAGAAGTAGCCCAGGTACCAGTGAACTATATTTGTGCCTCATCATCCTTTTCTTCACATATGGAAACACTTGCAAACCAACAACTAAAAGACAATAAGGACCTATACTAAGAACCCAGCTTTTCTATTCATTACCTTCTATCACCCTGACAAACACTTGAAGTCTTCATTTTCTCATATAATATGGAAATGATACCTACCTACCTCATAGGACAAGCCTGGGATTAGTGTGTGGGTGTATACACATATATACATATATATAAATGTAGGCAGATTCTGGAATATGTATGTAATATATACATATATGTACTATATATGATATACATGACAGCTATTCAACTAATATCAGTTGTTATTACTAAGAACAACAAATCAAACTCAAAAATTTTCTTGCAAAATATGTATTTGTACCTTAGTATTTTCAGATGTAGGGTAACTACAATATGAGTAAGCCTTCCTGGAGACAACCTTCTTCAAGAATCATTCCTCCTTTGACCTTTCAGCAATTAGACAGCTTTTACCTATTTAATTAAGCCTAAAAAAGAAATCACATGGGCTCCCCTTAGAGTCAGACAGATCTTGTTTAAATTCCAGCTTAGCATATGACACTTCTCTGGGTGACCTTTTGCAAATTGTATTTTATCTTGATCTCAATTTATGCACTTTAAAATGTGAAAATCAAAATGCCCAGATTATTTTTGTTGTTTGAAATGCCAAGTATGATGCAATTAAATATTTTATTATATCAGACAATAAAGGCAACAGAATAAGCACTGTGCAGTTTTGAATTACTCATTCTTCCTAAAGTTCAGGATACTTTCTTTAGATTCTTTTCTCTTTTCCTCCAGTGAATCCTCCTTACCTTATTAGAGATGCATGAGTTTCCTGTACTCTTAGTCATTCAGTCATTGCTTTTATAAAATTCAAAAATACTTTCTATTTTAATTTTATGTTTTGGCATTTTATCCAAGAATTAATTGTTAAGTATTCAAAGAACAGGGGGCTGGAGCGGTGGCTTGGTGGTTCTGGCACTTGCCTGGCATGCACAAGTACTTGGGCTCAAACCCCAGCACACACGTACACAACTAAATGTTGGAGCAATGAAAGCCATGTGAAAAACACAATAAAAATTGATTCTCTCTCTCTCTCTCTCTCTCTCACTGCCTTTCTCTCTTTAAAAAAATATATTCAGAGAACAATAAAGTATTAAAAAAAAAACTCAACCACAGTCCGGTAGAGAAAACTGATGTAAGCAGAACATCAGACTCACAAGATATTTGATGAGGAGAAAGGCCAGAAGTAAAGTATGTTAAGAGGCACCTAAGAATTATTTTAGGTTGCAGAGAAGATTGACAAATATAACTGGTGTCTACCTGAATAATAGCTCTGACCCAACTACTATGAGGTATTAAACATAGATTTCTGCTTATTGTTAAGGAAATATGATAATAATATAGCAAATCAGAGCAAATCTCCTCAATAAGTTTCCTGTCTTCTTAAGTATAGCACTATTTTTAGAGTAGTATGCAAAAACATGAACAAAGGAATGAAAAATTATTTACACAATTAACTGTTGTACTATGGGTGGAATAAAGAAGATTAAGAAAGTAGAAAAAATAAAGATTTATAATTCTATAACATCCAAGCTGAATATAAGTATGTATTCGTACAAGATTTTATAAATATAATATCTATGTGTAAAACTCATCATATGATTAAAATGATTAAAGATAACATTTTTGATACAAGGTATAGGGTGAAATCAAGAATTTTATTGTTACTGTTACTTCACCACTTATTCTTAAATGGTGTAAAAAAGAAAAAAACAATTTGAAGTTCTTGATTACATAAAATATTAAAACTATAACAGACATCTTGTGTTCATGATTTTGAAGAATCAATATTGTTAAATGTCTACAATACCCAAAGTTATCTACACATGCAAAGCAATCGTTATCAAAATACCAAAGGTATTCTTCACAGAGGATACAAAAAAAAAAAAAAAAAAAAAAAACAACTAAAATTTGTATCACTCCACAAGAAGCTCAGAAGAAGCCAAAGGAATACTGAGCAAAAGAAAAGTCTGAATGCAGTATACTACCTGACTTCAAAATATTCTGCAAAGCTGTAGTACAAAAACCAGCATGATGTTGGCATTAAATCAGGCACATAGCATATAGAAAATAATTGAGAGCCTAGAAATGAACCCACATGTCAACAGTTAATTGATTTTTGATAAATGTGCTAAGAAAACATATTGAAGAAAGAAAAGTTTTTCCAAAAGTTGGTGTTGGGAAAATTGGGTATCCAAATGTAGAAGAATGAAACTAAGCCCTATCTCTCACCAGTTACAAAAAATAAATTGAAAATGCATTAGAAACTTGAATCTAAGACCTGAGACAGTGAAATCAAGTAGAAGAAAATACAAAGGAAATGCTTTGGGATATTGAAATGAGCAAGAGTTTAGGACAGGATCCCAAAAATACAGGAAATAAAAGCAAAAATACATGTGTGAGTTTATATCTAACTAAAGAGTTTCCGCACTGAAAAAGAAATAATTAAGTGAATGAGGAGACAAGTGACAGAATGGAAGAAAATAATTGCAAACTATATACTGTTAAGGAGTTAATACTCATGATTTGTAAAAAATCAGTATTTTAAAAAAGATAATGCAGTTAAAAATTGAGAAGTAGGGGCTGGAGCGGTGGCTCAGCGATTACAACGCTCTGGCATGCACAAGTACACAAGTTCAAACCCATATACAACATACACAGCGAAGTCTTTGAGGAATGAAAGCCACGTGAAAAATTAAATTAAAAAAAGTTTCAGGGTTGGGGATTTAGCTCAGTGGCAGAGCTCTTGCCTAACATGTGCAAGGCCCCAAGTTCGGGCCTTAGCCCTGGGGAAAAAAAAAAGAAAAAAGTTTCTTTCTCTCTCTCTCTCACTGTCCCTCTTTCTTTAAAAATATTTGTTCTGTAGATAGCTCTAAATAGGCATTTCTCAAAATAGAGAATTTTCTCAGCACAATATTTTGAAGTCTGTCCTATAACAATGTTTTTCTGGGCCCTTTATCAAGGGTTAGTTGGCTGTATATCTGTGCCCTCATTTTTGGATCCTCAATTCCTTTCCATCAGTCATCAAATCTTTCCTATGCCAACTCCATGCTATTTTTGTTACTTGGCTATATGTAGTATTGGAATGCCTTCAGCTTTATTTTTTCCCTCTCAGATTATATTTACTATTCAAAGTTTTTTTCATTTACATATTAATTTACATTTTTTCTTCTAAGTCTGTTAAGAATGTCATTGGAATTTTGATGGGGAGTGCACCGAGTACGTAGATCTCTTTTAGCAGAAAGGGCATTCTAACATTATTTTCTCAGATTGTATTTACTATTCAAGGTCCGTGAACATGAGGGGATCTTCCCACCTTCTAGTGTCATCTTCAGTTGTTTTCTTAAATGTTTGCAATATTCATTGTTGGAACTTGCATATCCTCAGTTATGTTTTATCCCAGATATTTTGTGTTTTGTTATTGTTGTTGTTTAGTACTATTGTGATGATTACTTTCTCGATTTTTTTTCAGTGAGTTCAAGATTGGTATCTAGAAAAGGTACTGATATTTAGATACTGATTTTGTATCTTGTTACATTGCTTTATCTGTTTATCATTTCCAAAAAATCTTTTGGTAAATTATTTTAGGGCTTTTAAATATAGAATGATATCATTTACATGAGGGGATTATTTAACTTCCTTCTTTCCTAGTTGTGTTCCTTTTGTTTCTCTAGTCTAATTGCTTTGGCTAAAATTTCAATTATGATATTGAATAAGAGTGTTTGGAAAGGACATCCTTGCCTTGTTCCTGATTGTAAAGGAAATGCTTTACTTTTGCCTATGCAGTATGATGTTAATTTGGGATATGTTATATATAATTTTATTATGTCATAGTCCTTCTATACTTAACTTATTCAGTACTTTTATCATGAAGGGTGTTGAGTTTTAACAAAAGTTTTTTCTGCATCTATTATAGTGATTTTATGATTTTGATCCTTGATTCTATTTGTGTGCTGTGTAACTTTATTGATTTGCTTTGCTTTTATGGAATCAAGACAACTTCATCATGGTATACAGTCTTTTTAATTTGTTATCAATTTGATTTGTAAGTTTTTTATTGAGGAATTTTTCACTTATGTTCATCAGGGATATTGGTCTCTGCTTTAATTTTTCAGATATATCTGGACTAGACTTAGGTATTGTAGTGATACTGGCTTCATAGAATAATTTTGAAAGAGGTCCTGCCATTTCTATTTTATGGACTAGTTTCAGAATTGTTGATAATAATTCTTCTTTAATAGTCTGGTAAAATTCAGCAATGAATCTATCTGGTCTTGGGCTTTTCTTTCTTAGGAGACTTTTTATTATTGTTTCATTCTATTGAAATTTTTATTAGTGTTTCGATCTGTAATTGATTGTTATTGATATCTTTAGGTTGCTTATATCTTCTTAGTTTGATTTTGGATTCACATATGCATCCAGAAATTTGTCCATTTCTTCCAAGTTTTCAAATTTATTGGTACATTGATTTTCAAAATATCCCCTAATTTAAAAAAAATCCCCTAATGATCATATCAATTTGAGTGGTTTCTTCTGTAACATTCCTTTTTCATCTCTAGTTTTATATACTCGAGTCTTACACAAATAAACTCATCAACTAAAAGTGAATCAAAAACCTTAATATGATTCCCTAAACTCTGCAGAAATTCTTGGAAAATCCATTACAGTATTGGCACAGGCAATGATTTTCTGAACAGAATTCCAAAATCCTAGCAAACAAAAACAAGAATTGATAATGGAATTATATCAAATTAAAAATATTGTGTACTGCAAAGAGACAACTCACAACGTGAGAGAAAATCTTTTGCAAATCAGCTGATGGTTCTTCTTTTCCATGTAACATTAACAGGAGTTATGTGACAGCATTGAGCTTGTACATGGGGTGAGGTTAGAAAATTACAGCAGGTCTCACTACATCAGCCAGTAAATGCTTAATTTTTACTTCAATACCTTCTTGCTTGTGTGGACTCTATTCCTTTCTCTATCATGCATTCTAAGATCATGAGAGCAGCAAATGCCAGGTCTCACAAGGGCTAAACACAGGTCTGATACAACTGACCACATTGTACTTACTCAGGCAAGTCACAGAGTCAGTCCTTATTAAGGTGGAGGAAAGGTATATATCACTTCTTAGTGAAATGAGTGTCAAGTGTACGCATGGAGAGAAAGAATGATAATAAACACCTAAAGAGCAGAATCCCACAGTCAACTTTCTGGTGTTAAAAAAAAATGGCTTCCCCACCTCAAAAATACTCTCATTTTCTTCCTTAGGAGACTCATACCATTATGGAATAAGGATCAATATCTGGGATTCTGAAATTTGCTTTAGTTCCTAATGTGCATGAGGGTCTTACTGTACTTTGTCTTCCAAATAGTTAGTTACAATGACAATTTTTTTTTTACCCTAAACCATCAGACTCTCCCTTCAAAAAGCTGTGGGTAGAATATAAGGCAGAGAACAACTACATGTCTGAGTCAGTTAGGGAAGATAGACAAGCAAATGGTGCCAGCTTTTTGGACTCCAGAATCCAGAATTTAATTTATGCCTGGAGCTGTCCTTATTATTCCACATGTCCCCTGGTTCTGTTCTTTGGGTTTGGGAGTATATCACGCTTTGTCTATGAGAAATGGTATGGATTTTCCATTAAGTGGATTTCTCAGCCTGCTTCCTACTTATGGAAATTTGGGATCCCCAAAATGGCACTATCTATGTCCATTTCAGTGTAAACTAGCACAGTTCCCTTAAAAGTGTTATGGGGTTCCTATGTAACAAAATATAATTTGCCCATTAAGCACTTAAGTCTTCAAGTAACATACATATCTATTTGAGATACTTGGATTTCTACTGTGTGCCATGAAATCCACATAAAAATGACTGAAAGGCAACCATTTACATGCATTAGAGACAGCAACAAGTTTTACAGCATCCCCCTGTGTCCACATTTTATGACAAGTGTCCTAGATCTGCCTGGTCTTTACCCTGGGTTTGTCTTTCTTCTGTGTTTGCCCTTTGCCGCCTGGACTACCCAAATGTCCTGGTGCTGGTGGTGGTGGTGGTGTGTGTGTGTGTGTGTGTATAGTATATATATATATATATATATATATATATACACATATATATATACATATATATGTATATATATATCATTTTTTCCTTAAATTATGCTTTCAAACTTAATAATTCCTTCAACAATTCTAAAGCAATATAATTGTCACCTGTAGCATTCTACCTTTAAGTTCTCTTTAACAGTTACATTTTTATCTTGCATCCTAGTATTGTCACTTATCTCACTGATTGATGTGCCATCAATATTCAGAATGATGTCACTTACCTTATTTGTTTTACTAACAAGCTTTAATAAGATAGTTTATGTTAATTATCTATGCTAATGTTTAACAAACATGTACTTTTTTACACTATTGTAGCTGTTTAATGTATAAGTTTAAAATCTTTATGCTGGCATTGAAAGCTGCATCAGTAAAACTCAAAAATCACCATCTCATCACTCTTCCATAATACATAATAAATGCACTATATTACAGTCAAACTGGTAAATTCAATAGATTTAACCTTTAAACAGAGGAGCACTGGTATACCCATCAAACATACCTATGACTTTCACATATGGTTTAGTCAGCTTTGTCATTGCTGTGACTAAAAGACCCTACAAGAACAATTTAGGAGGAAAACGTTATTTTAGGGATCATAGTTTTATAGGTCTTAGTTCATAGAAGACTGGCTCCATTCTTCCAGGCTTGAGGTGAGGCAGACTATCATGGCAGAAGAGTGTGGCAGAGGGAAGTGGGTCAAAGCATGGCTCCAGGAAGCAGAGAGAGAGAGAAAGAGAAAGACTCCATACCACACCCAATGATCCACCTTCTCTAGCCAAATTCTATCCCGTATCTGCCTTCAGCTGCCATTTAATCTCTACCAGGGATTAACTCACTGATTGGATTAAGGCTTTTATAAGCCAGTTATTTTACCTCTGAGCCTTTGCATTGTCTCATACAAGCTTTTGGGGAACACTTTCATCCAAACCATAAAACCGTATATTATTTATAAGGTAAAATTTGTGACTTGCTTCTCTTATAATCTAGTTACAGCTCTTCAATTGCTGAAATCTAAAATTCTTCCAACATTCATTAAACTTTTTACTCAGAATTTCTATTTCATTTATTTTCTATAATTATTTAATATTTTATTGAGGGCAATAGTTACATGTTTTCATTTATTTTTATAATATTCTCCTTTCTAAAATAGTGACTATTCTATATCTTGCAAGAGTTCTGTAGAGATTCTGATTATATCTGAAAATGAATTGTAAATGCAAGAAAAAAATAACTGATGCCATTACAGTACTAAGTTTATTAACCTTGATAGAGAATGAAAATTGTGATTAAAAGAATTAATTGATTATGAGAATAATCAAAATATATTTTTGTACAGACATAAGATAATATATAAATCATTGTACCAATTAGAAATAAAACATATCAATGTCCCTACTAATGAAAACAATATTTGTAGAGAAATTTCCTTTCTCCTCATTATAGCATTACCAACTCATATTTTCATAGAAATGGAAAACGTTTCATTTAATAAAGGATTATTAGTCAAGTTTCCCAAAATGTTTAATATGCATATTTTGTATAAAGGAGCTCTACGGTCCTCCTACCAGACACCCTGTGTTCTGGTTGGAGCCTATTTGAGTACTGCCAGAAGGTGCTCAAGACACAACCAGTAGGACACCCACCCAGAACAGCCCTTCTCAGGACCAGCCAGGGGAGGTTCCCACCAGGAGCAGCCCCGCCTACCTAAGCCCCATGTTCCAGTTGGGGCCTGCTTGAGTCCTGACAGAAGGTGTTCATGACACCACTGGTAGGACCCGTGTCTGGAGAAATCCTGCTCAGGATCAACCAGGGAAGGTTACATACCTGGAGAAGACACACCTACCTAAACCCCACACTACTTTTGGGGTCTTTTTGAGTCCTCCTGGAATGTAGGTCTCCATTTTGGTTGGTTCAGATTTGCAACCTTGAGCCTGGAACCAAAGGGTAGAGCAACATGCAGACCCCAGCAGAAACAGCATCTGGAAGAAGGTGATTATTAACAAGATGCTGATTCATCTGACCTTTTGATTTACAAGGAAAAACCACCTGAAGGACTGCCTACTTTTACCTCAGGAAATCTCATTTCAGAGATCCACAAGAAGCTCTTCAAAATGAAGAATCAAACAAGGAGAGGTTCACCTCAAATCCAAACCTCCCCTAAAAAGAATGCCACAGATTGGGGTCTAGATGAAAACCTTGAAAATATTATCAATGATCTGATTACTAAAAGGAACAATTGGCTTAAAGTAGATATAATGAAGGGACTAAGTGAGAAGACTCAAGAGATGAAAAACTCTTATCAAAGAAAAAGACATACCCAAAAAGGAAGTAACAGAGCTAAAATCTGAGGTCATTGACATGAGAGGAACCATGGAAGAATTTAATAATAGATAACTACTATAGAAAACAGAACCTCAGCTCTTGAAGAAAGAACTTCTGACAATGAGAACAGGCTGAACAAGCTAGAGTGCACAGATGACAAAAAAGAAAAAACGCACAGAATACAAATAGAAATTTTAAAATGTCAGGGAAGAAATGAGAAGAAATAATTTAAGAATAATTGACATACAGGAAGAAACTGAAACACAAAAAAAATTGGGATAAGGAATATTCTCAAGGAAATTGCTGAAGAAAATTTTGCCCATATAAAAGTAGAGTCAAATATGCTCATCCAGGAAGCTTATAGGACACCCAATAAGCCTTTTCAAATGAGAAGCTCACCAAGACACATTCTATTCAAGATGTACAACAGGGTAATCAATGAATAAAATTAAAAGCAGCAATGGAGAAACGCCAAATAACATTCAGAGGCAAACCAATCAGAATCACATCTAACTTTTTAGTTCAGACTCTAGAAGCAAGATTTAGGAAGGAGATATTTCAGTGCCAGAATGAACACAATATGCAGCCAAGAATACTAAACTCAGCAAAACTCAGCTTCAAATTTGAGGGGAAAATAAGAACTTTCATGATAAGAACAAACTTGTAAAATTTCTTAACAGAAAGCCAGCATTACAAAGAATTCTCAAAGATAAAATCCAGATAAAAGTACAGGATAATATTCCTCAAAACCTACAAACAGAGGAAATTCAAGAAAGGTAGGTGCTATCAACAGACAACTAAGACAGTACATAATTTACTAATAAAACACAATGAATATGAACCACAAACACATAAACAATTATAAAACTGAATGTGAATGGTCTCAATGTATCAATCAAAAGACACAGACTAGCAGATTGGATCAAAAAACATAAACCATCAGTATGCTGCCTACAGGAAACTCACTTTCAGCCAGTGACACCCACAGATTAATAGTGAAAGGATGCATAAAAATCTACCAGGCATATGGCCCAAGAATGCAAGCTGGAGTTGCAATTCTTATATCTGACAAAGTGGATTTCAAACATAAATTAATCAAAAGAAATAAAGAAGACCACTGTATCCTAGTAAAGGGAACAATACAACATTAGGAAATAACCATAATAAATATATACTCTCCAAAGACCAATGCTCCCAACTATGTGGAAAAAGTACTCCAAGATGTAAAACCACTTGTGAACCTCAATACAACAGTACTGGGAGACTTTAACACTTTTCCTTTATAAACTAGAGTATGATCTAGTTTATAAAGGAAATCTCAGCTGATATAAAAATATACAATATACAGTTTAAACAGAAATTTCAGAAGACCTGAGAAGATAGAAAGATGTTCCGTGATCTTGCTTAGGCAGAATTAATTTAATTAAAATGGCCATTCTGACAAAAGCACTGTACAGATTCAATGCAACCCCATCAAGATTCCAATGTGATTCTTAGTAGATTTAGAAAAAACAATTCTCAAATTCATATGGAACAGCAAGAAATCCAGAATACCCAACACATTATTAAGAAGAAAGATGAAATAGGTTAGTTTGCAATACAAGATCTAAAATTATACCCTAGGGCTGTAGTATTAAAAACAGCATGGTATTGGTATCAAAATAGGAATGAAGACCTATGGAATAGAACAGAAGACTCTAAGACAAACCCAGAAATCTTTAAACATTTGATCTTTGACAAAGGGGGTCAAAATATAACATGGAAGAGAGACAGCTTATTCAACAAATGATGATGGACAAACTGGACATCCACTTGCAAGAAACTGAATTTAGGTCCTTATCCTTTTGATGCACAAAAATCAATTCTAAGTGGATCACGGAATTAGGAATTAAGCCAGCTACCATATAAATGCTAGAAGAAATATTAGGATCAGTACTCCAGCATATGGGAGTTGGTAATGATTTCCTAAACAAGGATCCTAAACTGAAAGAATTGCAGAAAAAAATCAATGAATGTGAGTCCATTAAACTAAAATGTTTCTTTTCAGCCAAGGAAATAGTTAAAGCAGTCAAGGTACAACTTACAGAATGGGAGAGAATTGTGGCCCCAGATCCCTCTAACATGGGACTAATATTCAAAATTTACATAGAATTAAAAAAACTCCATAACAAATACACAAACAACCCAAGCAATAAATGGGCCAGAGAGCTAAAAAGAACCTTGTCAACAGAGGACATTGAGCAAGCCAATGAGTACATGAGAAAGTGCTCTAAATCACTAGCAATCAGACAAATGCAAATCAAAACTACCTTAAGATTTCACCTCATTCCAGGCAGACTGGCAAAGATGAAGAATACAAATAATAACAAATGCTGGATGGGTTGTGGAGAGATAGGAACACTTGCACACTTTTGGTGGAATTGCGGATTGATCCAGCTGCTTTGGAAAGCAGTGTGGAGATTCTTTAAAAAATTAGGATTGGATCCACCATATTACCCAGCTATCCCTCTTCTGGGTATTTTCCCAGAGGAGTTATAATCAGCACATTACAGTGATACAGGAAAATCCATGTTCATAGCAGCTCAATTTGCAATAGCTAATTTATGGAACCAACCCAGATGCCCCTCACTGGATGAATGGATCCAAAAGCTCTGGTAAATACATACAATGCAGTTCTACTCAGCCATTAGAAACAATGATATTGCATGTATTGAAGGTAAATGGATGGAATTGGAAGAAATCATGCTGAGTGAAGTTAGCCAAACCCAGAGATTCAAGGGCAGAGTGGTATCACTCATCTGTGGAGTCTGGACCTAAACCCAGACTTGGGAGTAAAGTAGACAAAATCATATATTAGATCCATATAACAAAAATGCAAAATGTCAATATTTATGAGATACAGTTGCAAGATACTTCATAAGATATTTGAACAAGCTATGCTACATACCCGTACAAAAATTTAAATGTTTAATCACAAAAATGCAAATGTTCAATCACGTTGTCAAATATTTTGAAGAATAACAAGGGGTGATAGGAAGGGAAGAGAAGGGGAAATGTTGGAACTGAGATAAAGTAAGGTACATTCCAAGTAGTTATAAATGTCACTGTATATATATATATATGTGTGTATATATATATATATATATACACACATATATATATATATATAATGTTCTTCATATGTATAGGAATTATGTCACAGTGTTTGGGTTTTTTAGGAACAATATAGGACCCAGAAGAAAGGCGAGAGATCAGGGGACTGAGGAGGGGGGAGGTAGAGGAATGTGTGTGGGGGTGTATTTAACAAATTTTATTGCTGAATTGTGTGAAACTAGGAATATGTGACAACTAATCCCAACATTATGTAAAACTATCATACACCAATAAAAAATAAAAATAAAAAGAACCTCTAGGAGATATGAGTTTCTCTTATCCCATTTTCAGGCTAATATTGTTAGCATGAAAAAAATGAGAATTTGTAATAATCAGCAATGGAAAAGGAGACATTTTGGCCCACATATGAAAACAGTTATCCTCAAAGAGATGCCTTCAGTAGACACAACCATGAACTCTTATTTCATGACCCTGACCTCTCCCAATTGTTTGCACATTGATGTCTCAAAGAAAAATGAGGACAAAGAGCCCTATGGACAGGCTACCCAACCTTTCCCAATGTAGTTCTTAGAGTAGCTACTATTTCCTTTCATTACCTCCTAAGCTTTGTAAACGTAGCTAATTTGTCTTTGATGGAAACACTGAAAACATTTAATTTTTAGATGAATTTTCTCCTATGAACTCTTTAATATCTGTCACAGATGTCATCAATCAAAACCAGTTATGTCTCAATAGAACTCTGTGTTTTCTTTTAACTATCTTCTAATGGTCAATTAATAATAGTGTGATGTATCAGCAGAATGCAGCAACACTGCCAGCTTTCAACCTGAAATCCTCATTGTGACCTTGTGCACTGCAGTGTAACCATTATTATTTCATTTAAGCATTAATGGTTAAAACAAGGTTCAACATAACACCTACATTCAATTTCTGTCTGTATCAGTTACTAGTCCTTGGCTGGCCTAAGACCTTCTTCATTCCCATGTAACTTCTACATTCAAATAAAATACCTACTGAAACAAATAGTGTAAAGACAAAAGGAAATAATCCCATAACATGGTTTGAATATTGTTTGATGAAAATTATTTCTAATATGATGATGATGAATTTGTTTTTATTTGTTCATTAAATATTGTGTTTTCCAAAGTGTATGTATCACCTGGCATAGTGGTACATGCCTGCAATCCCAGGGACTCAGGAGGCTGATGCAGGAAGATGGTGAGTTCAAAGTCAGCTTTAGAAACTTAGCAAGACCTGTCTCAAAATAAAATAAAAAAGGGCTGGAAATGTGGCTCAGAGGTTCAGCACTCCTGGGTTCAATCCTTGGTACCAAAGGAAGAAAAAGTGTATCCATCTATTCAATAATCATCAGAATATTAAGAAATTTTTGCTAAAAGTTGAAACTGATGGAATATGGTAAGTTGATTTACAACTTTCAGGGGTCTATAACATAAAAAGAAAAGAGAAAGAGAAAAGGAAGGGAAATCAGTGCTGTCTCTAATGGTACTAATAACCATGATATCTGTGACAGTTCACATTTTCCTCTGTGATTCATTTGCACTTGTAAGACCACTGTTATTATTCTAGTTTTGACATATGCATACAATGGCTTATATAACATGATGTTCAAATTCTTACAAAGTGCAAATAATGAAAAATTAAAATATGTGTCCAACCAAAACTCCTATACTTTCCCCACACACCTGGAAAATAATTGACCTAATAAAAATAAACACTAACAATAGTAGAAAGGGAATCAGAGAGTGAGAGAAAGACAATGAGAAACAAAAGGAGGTAGGTTATCTCTTAATCAGTGATGTTTTATCCATGGATTCAATATTCAAGAGTGATAATCTGTGTTTATTCCTCCTTACCTTGATCCATCTGAAGCTCAATTTCCTCATTCAATGGTGTAGTGGGGGAAATAAAGGGGGGAAATCTCAGCAAAGAGGATAAATAAGGAGAGGGAACTTTAAACCAGAAAAAATAAAAACAGAACAACAAGCTATACTCTTCAAATTTGAAGCTTGAAGATATTGACTAACACTAGTGACTTTTTCTGAAAACATATCCCTAACTAAAATGTTTCTGCTGCTGTCTAGCTTGAAGAGGACAAGGACTTGAAGTAGATGATTCATTTTTCTGGAATAAAATTCCCTTTCTTTTCTCATCCTGCTTTCTAAAATGTCCCACTTCTTGTTTTTACATGCTGATCATTATTTACCTGCACTGTTATCTTTCTTTTTTTGCCATCCTCCTTGAGAGAAATCCTCCCACGGGGACAGCAGACAAGTTGGTAACTTCTCCACTCAGTAACCAGGCTCCCCAGGGCAACTCTGGGGTAATTCTAATGAGTCATAATACACCAAGAACACCTTTTTCTTCTTGAATCAATACCATATTTGCACACAGTGAAAGGCTGGATCATACATGTTACCACAGTAAAGGACTTAGCTTGGGATGTATGTAGAACCCCAATTTTTAGCACTTTCTTTGGAGACCCCCTGGGGAGTGTTGTGAACCAGCTGCCAACTTTTGGTTGAGAACATATCCATACCTCTAGGAGAGGAGAGCTGAACAGGAGCACTGTGCGTGATCATGTCATTGCTTAGGGAAATATTTTAAAGAATCCAGCTGAGCTAAATAAATGTATCCTACAGTGTGAGGTGATATCTCATTGTGATCTCAATTTCCCTGATAGTCAGTTACATTCCACGTCTTCCCCTGTACCTGTCAGACATCTGCCTGTCTTCTTTGGAGAGAAATCTACTAAAGTCCTAAACCCATGTTTTATTTATTATCTTATTTTAATTATTTCATTTCATTTTCAAAAGAATGGAAGAGTATGGTTTATAGAAGAAATAGGAATAGAACTCTTGCAATGCAAGAATGGACACAATAGCAATTTTTTTTTACCTGAACCCATATTTTAAATTGGATTTTAATTGGGGTTATTAAATTTAGTTATGAACTGGTTGTGGTGGCACACACCTGTAATTCCAGCAACTTGGGAGGCTGGGACAGGAGGGTAGTTAGTTCAAAGCCAGCCTCATTAGCAACTTAGCAAGGCTCTAAGCAACTTAGGGCAACTCTGTCTCAAAACAAAGTATAAGAAGGACTAGGGATGTGTTTCAGAGGTTAAGCACCCCTGAGTTCACTCCCTGGTGCAAAACAAAAACAAAACAAAATCCATTCTAAATTTAGTTGTAGGCGTTCCTTTTATACTTTGGATACAAACCCTTTAGATATGTAAATTGAAAGTATTTTCCCCTACCAGGGTTGGAAGGAAGGAGAACCGGGTCATTTTTTAATGGATGTATAGTTGTAGTCATGCAAGATTAATGTGCTAGGTATCTTCTGTACATTGTACTTTTATGATACAATTTTGTATGCTTAAAAATGTGTCAAGATTATAGATCCCATGTTAAGTGTTCTTATCATCATATAAACAAACATTTTGATAAGTTACTGTTTTAATTCAGTAGTTTCTTTTTTTCAAATCCATTTTTTTTAAGAGAGAAGGACAGTGAGAGAGAGAGAGACAAATAGAATCAATTTTTATTAAGTTTTTCAAATGGTTTTTCTTGCTCTGACACATTAGCTGTGTATGTGGGTGCTGGGGTTTGAACCCATGTACTTGCACATGCCGAGCAAGCACTGTAACAACCGAGCCACAGCTCCAGCCCTTAATTCAGTAGTTTCAATGTACTTCCCAAATGTGCTAATCAACAGAAGTAGAGAATACTTTTCAGGGGAGAATTTTTTACACAGTTTACTAATGTTAGATTTATGGAATCCACAATATCCCTCCAATTTTTAGATCACACTGGATTTCTTAATCTTCTCTTAATTTTGAAACTTAATTGTTTGAACTCACTGGAAACTAAAATTGCTATTGTATAAAAAATAATGAAAGTCCTAAAGTAAATAGATTACTACAATATCTAAGATAAAACAATTAAACTATCACATGTATTGAATGCAAACAATGATCCAAATGAGGTATTAAATGACAATACAAAAGCTGGGTAGTATTATTGTGCTCATTTATATAATAAGGAATCTGAGGAGTAGAGTGTATGTGTCAACTACTTAAAGTAATTCAGCAAGCAAAAGGAACTTTAGGAATTCAAGGTTAACTAAATCAAAAAAATATATTTTAGTATCACCTTCTATCTGTATAGCCAGAGGGATTTAATAAAAATTTTGAAATCACATAGCCTGGATTGTGCAAAGAAATGATCAAAAACTACTACTTTATTAAGTCTCAGATGTCCAGCCAATCATTGAGTAACAATTTAATATCTTTCAGATAGGTAGGAGGATAAATATTCCTTCTAGCCTTGTCTCCTTCCAGTTGTAGGATAGTGAATAATATGGGTAAGCATATAATTACCGAAAAAAATCTGCATATTGGCAGAATGTGGACTTTAGAATAGGACATATTTAAACTGGAAGTATGCAAGATCTTTAAGCTTGCGTCTTCACTGTTCACAAGAAATGAAAGGCTTGTTTCATTAAACTGTTCTATATTGTGAATGAGATAAAGCACTTGGAGGATCTTGTGTAACAATAATCTGGTCAAAAACAGTAAAAGTTCAATTTTTTTTAATAACATCTCAACTATATAAACTACTAACCTCTTGAATTTGACCCAAAATGTTCTTGTTCTTATATTTTAAATTGCATTTTTCTAGTGGTATTACTCATTTTTATACCGATATGTCTTTTCTGCCTATTGAAGAGAAATTCTGTGGGCCACAAGTTCTGTTGATCGTTCATTATCTTGTATCTGTCATCTTGTGGGAACTGTATTTCTGGAAGTCTGCTTCCAAATTGAACTGGAGTTGGATTTTCCTAATTTATCAAGGATGTATTTGCTGAGCCTTTCCTCCTATTAACTTAGGCTTGAATTGTTGATATTACCAAACCAAACATATCCACTCAACCACACATAATATATTCATTATTTCTTTAATCTCAACTGACACCTGAAATTTTGTATAGCAGTATATGATCACAGAATAACCATTACTAATACTACAAGCACTGAAAGATTGGTCTGAGTTATATATATTAAATATATAACATACACATATTGTAATTATAGATAATAAATATGTATATATATTTGATAATTATGTTGTGAAAAGTTGCACAACCTACTCCAAAGTAGAGTTGTTCATCTGAGGAAGGTAAATAAAATACAGATTTCAACATGCTGTTTATGGATTATATGTGAAAAATATATACAAATACACAAATATATATGTATATGTATATATGTATACACACATAAAAAGTCTGAAGTATTTTTAAGTGTTTAATAAATTGTGTTTATTGCTATGATAACAATGAATATGCTGCTGCTAATAATAATTATAATTATTAGTGGAATATTTTTTGCTACCTCACCTGGATTATTTAAACTATCCCTTTTAAATTAGTTTTTATTTAACACTAATATTTTTCTAGTACACAAAAATATACAAACCAAACTGATTACTTAGATGGTTTACTTTAAAAATCAGCATATGCTTACTATAAAGGGCAGGCAAGATATAGATAAGAACAAAGAAAACAAAAATATTCACATGACTGACATCTACATATAAAACCATTAATGGTCATACTTTTAACTTAAGTTTTAAATTGTTCAAGGGACCTATTCACTAAAGTTTTTTGGAATCTTAAATTTTGAATTTCACTTGAAATGTCCAGTTGCCGTATATTACTATTATATTAATAACAAATGTAAATCTCAAAATGTAACTAGGAATTAACAAAAATTGAAAAAGATGTCCATCCTAAACAACTCCATAAATTAAATGGATAACACCTATGGAATATTTCACTTCAAATTAGCTGAGTTTACCTTCTCAACAGCTCATGAATCCTTCTCCAAAATAGATCATATTTGTAGATATTATCCCTTGTGTTCTATCAGATGATGACACCATAATCCCACCAAAAGTTATAACAGAAAGCAGTCAATACACGGAGATTGAATAATATCCTATTAAATGAACAAGGGATCCAAGAAGATGTGAGGACAGAAATCAAGAAATTCTTGCAAGTGAATGAGAATCAAGACAAAATATATCAAAGTCTCTGGGACACCATTAAAGCATTTTTAAAGGGAAAATTTAAAACAGTGAGTGCCTCTATTAAAAATTAAGAGTGATTCTGAAGAAATAAGCTTGTGCTCAGCCTCAAATCCCTACAAAATGAAGAGCAATCTGATCCCAAAACCAGCAAAAGGCATGGAATAATCAAGATCAGAGCTGAAATCAATGAAAGTGAAAACAAAACAAAAAATAAATTTAAAAAATCAATGAAATTGAGTTATTTTTTGAAAAAACTAAATGAAATTGACTGACCCTTGGCCAATGGTACTAAAACAAATGAAGCACATCAACAAAATCACCAATGAAAACGGAGCAATCATCACTGACCCCATGGAAATCCAACAGATTATCACAACCTATTTTGAAAAACAATGCTCCTCTAAACCAGATAATCTGGAAGACATGGATGAATTTCTAGACAAACACAACATCTCCAAATTGACTCAGGATGAAGTCATAATCCTAAATAGCCCAATAACAGGTACTGACATCCATATAGCAAGTAAAAGCCTTCCGAAGAAGAAACGTCCAGGACCTGATGGATTCTCTGCTGTGTATTACCACACATATGAGGAGCTAACACCTTTCCTTATTAAGCTATTCCAAGAAATTGAAAGGAGGGAAAGCTCCCAAACACTCTTTATGAGGCAACCATAACCCTGATATCAAAACCCAACGAAAACACAACAAAAAATGAAAACTATAGACTAATATCCCTGATAAACACTGACACAAAAATTCTTTAATAAAGTTCTAGCAAACCCATTCAAACATACATGAAGAAGATAATTCATCAAAATCAAGTGGGCTTCATTCCAGGGATGCAAGGCTGATTCAACATATGCAAATCAATAAATGTGATTTATCACTTAAACGGAATTAAAGACAAAAACACATGTTCATCTCAATTGATGCATAAAAGGCCTAGGAGGAAATCCAGGATGAATTTATTATCAAACCTCTGGAGAAGATAAGGATCAAAGGTACATGTCTTAACTATAAAAAAGGCATATATAACTAAACCACAGCTAGTATAATACTAAATGTAGAAAAGCTGTAAGCATTTCCACTAAACTGGGGAACAAGACAAGGTTCCTGCTCTTGCCAATTTCATTCAATATAATGTTTGAGACTCTAGTCAGAGGAATCAGACAAGAGAAAGAAATCAAAGGGATAAGAATAGTAAGAGAAGAAGCTAAGATATCCCTTTTTGTTGATGATGCAGTTCTATATATGAAGGACATAATTAACTCAACCAGAAAACTACTTGAGCTTATAAACAGGATTAGCAAAACGGTAAGCTACCAGATGAATTTAAATCAATAGCTTTCCCATATGCTAACAATAGTAGGACAGAAGAAGAAATCAGAAAATCTGTCTCATTCACAATATCCTCGAAAAGAATGAAATACTTGGAAATTAATATAACAAGGGAAGTAAAAGACCTCTACAATAAAAGTTATCAAACATTGAAGAAATAAATTGAAGAGAACCTGAAAAGATGGCAAAATGTTCCATGTTCTTAGTTAGGCAGAATTATTATAATTAAAGTAGCACAATACAGATTCAAAATTATCTGCCTCAAGATACCAAAGTCATTGTTCACAGGTATAGAAAAAGCAATTCTCAAATTCATTTGGAATAACAAAAAACCAAGAATAGCAAAAACTTTACTAAACAAGAAAGATGAAACAGGAGGTTTCACAATACCAGATTTAAAATTATATTTTTAATATTTTTAAATATATGGAGCTATAGTAATAAAAACAGCATGGTACTGTTATCAAAATAGGAATGAAAACCAATGGAATAGAATAGAAGACTCTGAGACAAACCCACACATTTTTAAACACCTGATTTTTAACAAAGGGTGTCAAAACATGGAGGAAAATCAGCTGGACAAACTGTACACCCACTTGTAGAAAGTAGTTGAAATTAGATCTATATATATCACCTTACACGTAAATCAAAATGAAATGGATCAATGATCTAGGAATTAAAACACCTACCAAACAATCTCTGGAAGAAAAATTAGGAGCAATACTACAGCAAATGGGAGTAGGTGACAACTTTCTCAACAAGACTCTTAAAGCGAAAGTATTAAAGTCAAGAATTAATAAATGGGATGACATTAAATTAAAAAGCTTCTTCTCACCCAAGATATTTTTTCAAAACAATCAAGAGAGAACCTAGGGAATGGGATATGATCATGGATTCTGATTCCTCTGACAGGAAACTAATATCAAATGTTTACAAAGAACTCAAAAAACTTAATATAAAAAACATGAACAATCCAATCAACAAATGGGCCAGAGAACTAAACAGTAACTACTCAACAAAGGAAATCGAGAAAGCCAATGAACACAAGAAAACATGTTCCATAACAATAGTAATCAGAGAAATGCAAATCAAAACTTCATTGAGATTCCCCCTCACTCCAGTCAGATTGGCAAAGTTGAAGAATATAAACAATAACAGATGCTGGAGTGGTTGTGCGGAGACAGGAACACTAGCACAGTATTGGAACTGCAAATTGGTATAGCTGCTCTGGAAAGCAGTGTGGAGAATACTCAAAATATTAGGGATGGATCCACTGTAGAACCCAGCTATCCCTCTTCTGGCATTTTCACAGAAGAGCAAGAATCAGCATATTACAGTGGCACAGTAAAATCAATGTTCATGGTAGCTCAATTTACAATAGCTAAATTATGGAATCAACCCAGATATTCTTCACTGAATGAATGTTTCCAAAAGTGTGGCATATCTATATATCTATATGTATCTATATCTATATCTATTTATATGTATATGTCTCTATGTATATATGTATCTATTTATATCTATCTATGTCTATCTATCTATCTATCTATCTATCATCTATATATATATATATATTTATATTAGTGTTCTACTCAGCTATTAGAAATAATGATATTGTGGTCATTGAAGGTAAATAGATGGCAATGGAAGAAATTATGCTGATTGAAATTAGCCAAACCTAGAGACTCAAGTGTCAACTATTTTCCCTCATTTGTGGAGGCCAGAGCAAAACCTGGCTTGGATAGAAGGTCAAGCTCATGAACTAGACTAACCAAAGCTGAAGCAATCCATAATTTAGGGGAAACATAGATATGTGAGTGGTGGAGAGAGAAGAGAAGGAAGGGAGGAATAATAGGGGTGTGGGAGTCAATAATGTAGTTTACTGTTTACTTCCCTGAGAAGCCAAATAACACTTATGCCTGAAAGCCCATATATACACACAGATTTTGGATAGCTATATTTAAAATTATTTTGAATAAAACCATAAGGAAAGTTCAACTCTTCTCCCATTATAAATCTGAAAATTGGAATATCTTCATTTATTCATTTTTCCCTATTTCTAAACCTTCTCCATCAATTAAATCCATTATTTTTGTGTAAGTGGGAATAGTCACATGTGGTTTTGGCCCTTGTCTGGGCATTTAGTCCTGAATATATCAAAGTTGTTAAATTTGAAATCAAGTCCTGGAAACTCTGCTTCTACAGTATTTGGTCAAAGTATAAAGTGGGGGAAAGTAGGGAAATAATAAAAAAGGAATAAAAATGTATGAACATGTATATATATATATATATATATGCATTGAATTATGTAATATAAAACAAACCAATAAGATGAAAATGATTCATAGTAGAATCATTTGCCTCTATTTTGATACTGTGTTTGGGAAAATCTACTAGAAGTGGAAGATTTCCCTATAAAATTGTTCATAATTATTTCTAATCTTTACATTATGAAAAAACCAATAATTTGCATGAAGAGAATATTTTCATAATTTATGTTATTGATTTCAAATATTATAGATTGAGACTTCTTTTCCTTTGCAGCATTGCAACAATGGGTTTTTCATATTTTGATAAGGACTAAGTGAGATCACATATCTCTGGAATCCCTCACTTTGGCTGCTAGCTAGTGTAGATGCTACACTAAATATTTGACACTGCAGATGACTGAGTAACTTTCTCTTTGGAGGTTTCTATTTTCTGACTACTGTGGCTGTGAAAAAAACCCACTTCCATTCTGAGAGAAGCTGAAGCCTTACACTCTGGGGCTTTGGTAGATGCCAATATATGTTCTAGCTTCCGACCCACATTTCTCTGTAATTTGTGGACCAGTTAAGAAATAAATTCAATTATTTTCCTAAATAGCATTTTTGTTTATCCTTTTATTCATTTATTTTACACTTCACCTACATATTGGTTTATTTACTTCTTCATTTAGATTAGGTTCCATGGTACTCCATTTTTGTATTATCTTCCTTATGATCCAAACACTTCTATATCTTAACTCATCAGCTGTAACTCAGCTCTTGGTGTCCCTAATTATGTATTTTTTTTCCCTCCATGGCTTGCTTCACTGCTTTTTAATATTGGTTAGTTTGATTCATTCTGAATTTGTGATGATCAATACCAGGTTACAATGGCTACCTGAAAAAGTGTCGTTCTCTGATATGTTTGTTTCCTAAATTTCTATAATGGCTATTTCTGGTGAATAAGGTAGGGACATACTGTGTGGAGCAATCTCTCCCTGATTCAGGCAATAGGTTGGTGTCATGTCTAAGGAAATTTAAAAACAATAATCAAAGCAGCGACACATCCATCAGTCTTGTTCCATTATCCTATATAATATCAGTAAACAATATTTCTTCCAAAAGAGGCAAACTTCTCCCCTACCAATATTACACCACAACATATTTCAGATCTTTTTACAATTAATCAAGCACCTGTTACCCACTTTGGCAATTACAGAAGTTTATATTTCTCCCTATTTCATAGAGAAATATTGTTGTTAAAGCTAACTTTTTAAACTTATACCAATTATTTAATCTTCACTGTAGATTTTTAAACTATATTCTACTGTAATTCCTATTTTACTAAGGAGATGAGGTAAAACGAATTGATGTAATGGATCAATGGTCAAATAATTCCTAAATATGAATGGCCAAGTCCAATTTTATATGCCTGATGTCAGAATCTTAATTCTTAAACATTTGGATTTACCACTCTCAGCATTTCAATTTTAAAAATCAATAATTAATCTTCAGCAAAACTACAGACTTTCCAGAATCTATATGAACACTTTCTTGTTCTTTTGTTGTAGTAGAAAACTTTTCCTACCTCTTACATAAGTCCAGTTCTTTCACCTACGCCTGAGAAGCACACCAACTCACTGCCCTCATCCTCAGAAACTCTCAACACACTATTCTCTTTAAGGACTTTCTCTATCATGTTCATCATGAGTTCTTATTTCCTCATTACTCATGATCTCATAAATTGTTGTAAGTATATTATCTGTCAAGTACTATGAAACTTTATATTTAATTTGGAGTGTGTAAAATGTGACTTCACCCTTTATGCCAAAAGCGAGTAAATCAAGTTGTTTAGAAAATCAATTGTGACCAAATTGAAATATAATCACAAATAAACATGCTGCCTTAAAATATTTACATCTAATTACATTTGAAAATTTCTAAATTATTTCTGATGTTACACAACTGGCAATTCAATCCTGAGATTATAGAGTCATTAGTGATTAGAACACAATTTGACCTAAATGGACTAAAAATGTAGATTTGTGTGTAAATATAATGGTATTCTATATTTTTGGGTAGCAATGGAGTAAGTAATACTGTACTTGATGGTTAGGTCTTGCAGATTATTTGGAATGCTAGACCTAGTATATATTATGTTGGGTTTTGCTGTGACTTAACCTGAGCTCTAGGCCTAATAGACAAGACAAGGAAAGAGAGTTAAGTCTGGAGGAAAGAAAACCTTGCCTTTTGGGAAGAGGTCTCCTCAAATTCTTCTAGTATAGAGGAGATTGCTGCTCCAAGCTACTAGGGAGTTGAGTCACAATTTCAGATCCGAGGATGCTCTGGCTGACCCTTGAGTCCTCTGCTGGAACATTTACCATCCTCCCACAAGGGACAATGAGAGCTCACAAAAGGGGCCCTCCAGATTTCATGCATTAATTTCAGTTGCCTTCTACTAACCCCTGGATATTCATTTTCTTCTCCTGGTTTTTAAATAGTACCTAGCAACAGCCATCAAATTTGCTATTCTTACAGCCCCAATGTTTCATACATTGTATACATGATATATTACAACTCTTTGTCCTTTTACCTCTTACACTAATAGATTCTACCTCTTACACTAGTAGATTCAGCAACAGTACTAGTGAGCACCGCCACCAAATAGTTGACACTACCTTGGTTTGGGAATATGAGATTTATTTTGTGGATGATGAAAATATTTTTTAAAGCAGTTTGTTCTGGTGGCTTATAACACTGGATATCAAGACCAAAGAATTACATACTTTGAATGATAAATTCTATATTGTGTGAATTTTATCTCAAACTTTTTAAAATTACTTAGAAAAACAAGCTTTATAAAAATTAAGATGTTATAAATTTAATGACACTATATTACCTTTAATTGTAGATATTATCTTTCAAGTATTTTCTGAAATTATTGATCAGAGAATATGTACTTTGGGTGAAAATCCAATATGATTTATTTTAAATGGTGTTTTGTATCATGAAATGCAATTTAGAGTATCATAACTTGTATATTTATTTTCCAATAAGATTAGTTATATGAAATATTTTATCTTATGTCTTCATACTGGTTTGTATAAATATTTGATGAATCTTTGACAGATAAATGTTTTGAAGATAATGTACAGTATAATTTAATGATCGATAGAAATATAAAACTTTAATGTGAAATTGTAGATCTTATTAGAGGTCAGGATAGAGGTACAAAATGGCATTACTAAGCATGGAGTGCTTCCAATATCATCATATCTAAAATCATCACCTATAATGCTGTGGGTAGACAAATGACGTCACTTAAACATTAAAAGTTTCAGCTGGGTGTGATGGCAACCACCTTTCATTACAGAAACTCAGGAGGCTGAGACGGGATAATTGCAAATTCAAAGCCATCTTTGGACTTAGCAAGACCCTGTCTCAAAATAAAAAATAAAAAGGGCTGGAGATGTGACTCAGTTATAAAGTTCCTTGGTTCAATTCCTAGTACCAAAATAATAATGAAATGAAGTATTAATGTGCAGAAAGTTCACATGTGTGTCACTGACTTTTCAAAGAGATAATTTGTTTAATATGATGTATTTCCAGCAGGCAGCTTAGGAATATCTGAAACAGGAACAACGAACAACAGGCAGCCACTTCCCTCTCACAAAATACGTGATCACTTGGTGCAGCTCATTGTCTAAGGATTATACAAAAAGCCGTTTCCCATATCAGACCCCTTGGACTAACACTAAATATTCTGAATTTCATATATATATATATATATATATATGAAATTTAAATATTTATATATTTAAATATATATATATATATATATATATTTAAATAAAGAGGGACAGAGAGAGAGAAAGAGAAAGCAACTTTTATTTACTTAGTTTTTTCCACAGGACTTTGTTCCTCCAACACTTGGTTGTGTATGTGGTGCTGGGGTTTGAACCAGTGTACTCACGCATGCCAGGCAAGCACTGTAACTGCCAAGCCACCACTCCAGCACCAACAATATATCTTTTAGTGTTCCATGTGTGTAGGAACAATTAATGTAATTCTTACAACATAGCATGCAAAATGATAGGATATGATATGACTTTTAATGTATCTTCAGGGAAGTTTTAAAGGAGATCTTTCAGTAACTGACTAAAATGTTCAGTTATATTAGGAAATATGACCACAGCTGGGGTGTATGTGTGTGTGTGTATTTTTGTGTGTTAACTTGGTTTTTCTTATAGTTTTACTAAATTCAAATTCAATACTGCACTAAGGAATATTATGATCCAGTTGTAAACATGAAATAAATGCTTAATTTGGTGGGTATGGGAGTGTAGCTTTGTGGTGGACTGCTTAACTACCATGTGTAAGGCTGTGAGTTTGATCACCACACCCTAAAAAAAGGACAAGAAAAAGAAAAAGAGAAAGGGGGGGAGAGAAAGAAAGGAAGGAATAAAGGGACATTTGTCTTGATAACTATTTATAAATGGGCCAATTTTTACTGCATATATTTCAAGTTTGATTGTAAATACTAAGCCAAAATTTCATTGTGGAAAATCTATTTGAAGAATACTGTGTCTAACATTGGGACAAACATAATTTTCAACATTATTCAACACATAGAATCTTTGAAGACACCAGTTTTTAAATAAGGCTTTATACTACAAAACTAAAGAAAAACTCATGTTATCAAGGTTCAAACAATTATGACATGGAACTGAGGACAATCTAGTCTTGGGAAGTATTCAATAAAAAAAATAGACAATAGGAAAATTCAAATTGATGTCCAGGGCATAAAATCAGGTTCAACATGAGCATGTACAGTAGTTAAGAAAATAGATATTCTAGGGCATTCCTTCCAAGTTAGGAAGTACAAATAAAAATTGGTAAACTATATAAAATTATGAGTGAGGGTAGTTACTATTTATTAGCTATTTCCTTTTTATTTTTCCAAAACACCTTTCCTGTGCATCAATTGTGTAATCACCACAAATTTATCAGATATTGGATAAATTATTATTATACTAGAATTATTCCCATTTCTATGGTTAGGGCCTCCATATGGGAGTTATCAAATTACCTATTTAGTAAATTGTGGAGCAAGTTTTCAGACCAGGTGTGTATAACTGCAGTCATTCTTTCAAATAGCATATTCTATAATCTTAATCTAATCACATACAAATAAGTTTTTGGAGACAAGATATATCCTTCCTGAAAATGCCTTTAAAGTAATTAAACTTACTGATTCACTTATAAATTTAATACATATAATTTTTCTGAATTATAATTTGTATGATATTTCTTTTGGAACCCTTATATGAAATAAGATATGTAAAGCCCAGAATGTTTATTTTCTCATCTCTGTAGCACTTACATTCCCCAAGATAAACTCTTACACAGAAAAACATGTTAAAGAAGTTCTAATAGTCTTGATTTATGTATCAAAACCCAAAATAATATTTGAATATAAAATAAAAATAGGAGTCTGTTTTTGAAAAGGATGCTTAAGAAATTTGTATTGTTTTGTTAGATAATTAGAAATCAGTCTTTTAAACATGTACTTAAAACACAATTGAAGTGAATAATATTTAATCGACGTTATAAAATGATTTTCTGCAGCACATCCTGAATAAATAAACTTGATAAGTGCTCGGAACTGGATGAAACTCTTGATTCACACAGCTTGAGAGTTCTTTTCCTGAAACAACCTTTGATTTGTGTTAGGGTTTGGATAAAACATGTCTCACAAAAGTTCAACATGAAAGACAGTGAAAAATGAGTGTGAGGTGAAATGATCAGTTTATCAGAGCCTTAATTCAATCAGTGAGTTAATTCCCTGATAGGGATTAACTGGTAAATGCAGGCTGGTAGGGTGTGGCTGGAGAAGGTGGGTCATTAGGGCTGTGCCTTTAGGGTTTATATTCTGTATCTGGTGAGTAGAGTCTCTCTCTGTGTCTCACTGTTCCTTGAGCTGCTTCCCTCCACCGCATTCTTCTCTCTTGATGTTCTGCCTCATATCCAGTCTGAGGAAGGAAGCTACCCTTCCATGGACAGCGACCTCTGAAACCGTGAACCCCTAAATAAAACCTTCATCCTTTAATTGTTCTTGTTGGGTCTTTTACTCCTAGCAAGAAATTGCTGACTAAAACAGTTTATTAAGGGATGGAAATCATACCGTTTGATTGGCAGAACCATTTAAATACATTTGGAAACATATCTAAGTACCTAAATAGAAACAAGATGGCTGATGTGCAAGGGAATATTATCACTCAAAAGCCATTTAAAAGCTAATAGTGATCTTGGAAAATTTAGTTTTCAATACCTTCCTGGTTGTATAATGCATAGCATTAGCAAAAATGAAAAAAGGCACATATATAGAAAAAAAAGAAATATCTTGGCTCAGATATAAAATAAAGATTTACTTGGATCACTCAGACTTTAGAACTTATGAAAAGTTTCAGACTCCCTTTCCTTGCAAAAATTTCCCCCTTCGGAAAAATTCATATGGTGATGTACAGGGAATGTAACTTGTACCTGAGATGAGGTTCTCTTTAGGTATGAGTGGATCTCTGATATTCACAATATCTCCCTATAAGAGTCCTAGACAGTTAGACCTAGTGTTTGACTAGAGAACCTGAAAACCAAGTAGGAGAAACCCAATGCCACTCAACAATTATAAATAAGTAGAGTGAGAAAGAGAAGAAAACTTAAGAAATAAAAGTGAAAGCTGATCTTCCCAGAAAACTTCCCATGACTTTGACACCATATTTTAAGACATACAGAAGTGCACTTCTAAAAAGTCAATAAATTAAATAAAAATCAGGCAGCAGACCCACTGCAAGTAAAATCAGTTTCATATAGCAGCTTAAGAAGATTGTAAACTACTCTTTAGTGTCCGCAAGATGCAAATGAAATATAAAATAGATGATGGATGCAAATGACATAGTCAGAGTGAAAAATTAAGACTAGATACTATAAAAGCAGTTGTTAAATTTGGAAAAATTAGGAGTATTAAAATAATGCATTATTATACTATTCTTAAAGTGAATTTGAGCTCTGTTTAGAAGAAAAATCACAATGGAGGAAAATAATAAAAATTTGTTAAGAAATGTAATATTAGACTCAAATATATTTATATTGCTCCTTTGCCATCTTGAAAGAATTTCTTCTTCATTATTAAAGTTATATTTATGGAATTGGGGAAATAAAACTTATATCTCAGTATTTCCCCCAACAATGCAATGTGCAAAATTATTTATTATCAGGAAAAGCATACTGAATTAGAAAAATAAGGAAAGTATTTCTATAGTATATGTTTTTGTTTTGTTTTGTTAATGATTTTGCTGAAATAAAAGATACACAAGTAATATTATAGAATCCTTCGTACTTCTGAAACTTTAACTGTTAAGTGTTAGTAGCTTATTTAAAATGTAGTATTAGTCTTTGTTTTTTTTTTTAAAGAGAAAGGGAAAGTGAGAGAGAGAGAGAGAGGGAGAGAGAGAAACAATTTTTATTTAGTTTTTCCTGTGGCTTTTGTTGCTCTGAGACCTCATTGCGTACGTGGGTGCAGAGGTTTGAACCATGTACTTGGGCATGCCAGGCAAGCTCCTTAACTGCCCAGCCACCACTCCTGCCCCTGTAGTATTATTCTTATTACTCTTTAGTGAGATATAAATTAAGATACAATTGTTCACAGCAGCAAAATATTTAGCAAGCTTCAATTAATACAAAAACTAGTAAGCCAATATTATTCTTAATCAATCTTATTTCTGACTGCTAGTATTTAAACATAGTTTATTTCTGTTTTCCTTCCTTTTTTAAAGAGAGATGGATAGCGAAAAAGAGAGAGAAAGAAAGAGAGAGAATCAATTTTATTGAGTTTTTCATTTGGCCTTCATTGCTTCAACACTTCATTATGTATGTGGTGCTGGGATTTGAACCTGTATCCCTGTACATGCAAGGTGAGTGTCAAAATTACTGAGCCACTGCTCCAGCCACAAGATTATTTTTTAAAAAGATGACATTTGTACATCTTAAACAGTAAATAATTTTCCTGTGAATATGAAACTATGTAGCATACTTTTATATCCCAGACCTGAGAAAAACAAAATGATAATTTTTCACAATATTTAAAAAGCAATTTGAGCATGTCATTGGTTGGGAAGAGAGGAATAAATCTGTTTCCAACCATGAATAAATCTGCTTTCAATCACAACAGCTAGTCACAAGTTTCCCCATTTGGGAAGGTTTGAGGGAAAAAACACATAAATCCAATGCTGATTAAATTACTAACCTTTCTTAATGATTACCGATCATATTTATTTGTCATAGTTTCTCATCTAGGAGCAATGATTTTTTTTAAAGAGAGGACAGTGAGAGAGAGAGAGAGAGAGAGAGAGAGAATCAATTTTTATTGAGTTTTTCACATGGCTTTCGTTGCTCTGACACTCAGTTGTGTACGTGGATGCTGAGGTTTGAACCTGTGTACTGTGCATGCCAGGCAAGCATCTAACCACTGAGCCACTGATCCAGCCTGCAATGATGATTTTTAAAGCATAATTACTGACACTGCAAGATTATCTAGTGCCAACTACTGACTTCAAAGAATAAGAACTCATTGATGATTAAATCAATGGATAAATACATTTGTTCATTGAGATTTAGAGCATTTATCCATGAGTAGTGCTATAGACCTAAACAACTGGACTTTATTATTTTTTCTCAAGAAAAAAAAAAGAATTTGAAAAGACCATTTAGTCAGTGAAAAAAAATGGCCTGGGCTTTGGAAATAGTTAGTATTTAAATCTGAGCTTTACAATTTAGCATTTGAATGGCAATGGGGAAAGAACATGAACTGTTTGAGGCTCATATTTATTACAAAACACAGATTATGATATGTTCATTGCATAGCCAATGACAGTATTAAATATCATTTTAAAGTATTGTGGATTGGCTGCATATTAATAATCTATCAAATTCCAGAATAATGTTAATCTTATAGTCACAGAACTTCAGTGGCATACAAAATAAACCTTTTCATTTGCACAGAAGACTGTATCTGCAAAACAGGTCTCCTCATTCAGGCTACACCCAACTGAACTCAGGCTTATTTGTGAGATGTGATTATATGGAAATAGGAGACTACCTGGACTCAGATTCCTCAACCAGAAAGACTTGGCTTTACACTTTGGAATCATCAGCCAATATGCTAGCTGGTATATGTCTTCATAGTGAGGGTGGTGTTAATGTGAGTGTGGGGTCTAAAAGAGTGAAGGTAGAGGTTCCAAGGCCTCTTGAGACCTAGACCAGGAAGGAGCAAACAGCATCCCTGCCACTATTCAGCAACACAAGTCACAGAGCCAGATCAAAATTGAAGTTTGGGGTAACAGACTCAACATCTTTAGAAGGTTTGCAGTGTCTATTAAAAGAGGCAAGGTGAAAATTTAGACCAATATCTGCGATCAATAAGCCAAATTGTGATCCTAATGAAGGACTCAATAAAGTTAATTATTCTATCTTCTCTATATAAATATTGTGCTTAAATGTTCAAATACTCCCATAAAGGACAATATTAGATATATAACTGAATTTATAATTCGGGGTACTGATCGTTCCAAAGTGTAGATATTGTGATGTTAATCCACTTTAATATTTTCAGAGATTTTTCCTTCGTCTCTCCTTGAGGACTTCATGTGGCTTTCCCACTAGGTTACCTCTCTGTCTTATTGCTCATCCCAAACACAGTTCTTAATCATATATGTATGTGGACAAGGAACTTATAACAAGGCTTTGTGCACATATGCATCCTTGTCCTCAGTTCATTTTTCCTTATTTGTCAGATATCTTCACACAGTTGATTTTTCAGATTAGTTGTGTATTGAGTGAGTGCCTAATCACATCACATGCTCCTTTCAGATCTTGAGATTTTTTTCTTTCAGACTACTCCACAAGATCATGAGCTCTATAAGGCAATTTCTACCTTCATCCCTGTACCACACTGCATGGAATAGAGTAGGCCTTGATTAAAGGAAAAATACTTTCATGAAATTGTGTTCTGAAGTATATGCAGCAATTATTCAGTCCTTTTTTTTCCACCTTCAATGACAGAGTGCCATATAAATATAGGGAAATAGTAAGAGAAGAAGCAGAGTCTACTGCCAAGAAAATTGCTCTGCAGGTGGTTGGATACTTAGATACCAATACCATCAATTGGTGTGCCAGTCACTTTAGGAAGTGTTCATCATCCTAAATCTTTACATCGGTATGAAAAAAAAAAAACATTAGATGTGGATTGTGACTATTATAAGCACTATTGTAATTTACATGGAAAATATAGCTGGATATGGTGGCACACACTTGCCTATTATCCCAGCAACACAGGAAGCTGTGGCAGGAGGATCTCAAGTTCAAGGCAAAATCCAACATGTTGGCAAGGCTCTAAGCAATTTAGTGAGACTTTTTCAAAATAAAAAATTAAAAAGGACCAGTGATGTTGCTCAGTTTTTAAGCATAAAAGGGTCTATCCCCTGCACCCACATTAAAAAAAAAAAGGAAAAAAGGAAAGGAAAAAAAGGAAATCTACTGAAAAGTAGCCAAATTTCCTTTGGAAACTATTAACAGAAAATTTTTATTTAAAACAAATTTAATATGCTAGGTACTTAGTTGTCCTTTGTTGAGAGGGACTCTACCATCTCCAGAGAAGATTTACATCACAAACAGTGAGGAAGATTTGATCATTTCTATCTCAATAATCAAAGAGTCCAGAAAGTTTCCCTTTAGTGTCAAGGAAGAACTAAATTAGAGAGTTAGAGGGAATATTTCTAGAGAATATGCAACCTCATCTGACTCTTAAAAAATGGCTAGTAATTATCAAACATGCTGAGAGATTCTGCAGGATAAGTAAGAAAGTCAAAGCAGATGAAATTTTCTCATGAGATGGGCCAAAACATTTTACTGTTAATTTCAATGTTTCAATGAGCACCCAGCAGAACTTACCAAAGAGACTAAAACCCCAAAACTCAGCAACAAATACCAGTAAAATACCCAAAGAAGGCTCACAGGCCCCCTTCCCTGGCATGGAAAATGAAGAAAAAGGAAAGCAATTCTCTTCTTCAAACCCACAAATCACCAGCTAAGGAGTATATGAATAGGGATTGTAAGATGTATGTCTTTTCTGTCCAACTTGAAAGACTGTGATGTATAATATACTACCTCCTTTTACTACCTCCATTTTAGATCCCCTTCCCCTTTGAAGATAGTAACTCCCTCACTTATGTACACCCACCTGTGTCCACCCACCTCTTTCCAAGGACCCCTTCGGTACTCAGTTATTTTCTTCCAGTGAACTTGGAATCACTATGACCCTCGCCACCTGTGTGGCAATCCCCATCCCCATTCGTTCCCAGTCACCGTCTCCTCCTTCTTGTACCTGCCTCCACCTAACTAATCATAGCAAATCTCTCAAACTGTGCACCTGAGCTCCTCCAATTAGGGCGAAGGGCAGTATTGCATCCGCTTGGAGTTAAAAACCCCTCACTTCCTTTCGAGGAGTGCATTTTTCTTTTACCCTTCGGCCAAAGTAAAATTTCTGCCTTGCTCACCCACACCTGACCACATGTTTGATTTCATTTATAGCAATTTGGTGCCCGGTGTGGGGCTCAACAAGTCTCCTGGGGGGTCATGGGGATCCTCTCTCAAGGGAGGAGGTGTCCCACTGTCTTGTTTTGGTGGTCCCAAGGGTGGGAATGACCAGGACTCCCAAGACCGATGGAACTGGAGAAGGAAGGTGAATGGGCAATGCAGCTTGGGCACAAGCCAGCCAGAACCTCGGAAAACAAATAATTTCTTACATGAGCCAAAGGTAGGAATTATCTTTTTCTTAAATTCAAGGGAAGAAAGGATATATACTGCCTTGGTGGTCGAAACATTCCGTGGGGTTTAATCTGAATGGGTTTGAGACGTATCTGGGGTACGAGGCAAATGCGCCTACTCCAAGGACAGGAGTAATGGCTCAGGGAACAAAGGGGGTCATGTCAGACCTCCATAAAGAAAAATAACAAGGTATTTTTCTTGGACTCAGAAACCCAAAAATCATACCCTGGGAGAAAATGGGATGGGAAATAGAAATTCTGGTGTAGAAAAGCAGGATGCTGGCAGGGGGAAAAAATACAGAAATCCCCTTATATAGCCCTTTGGGCTACATGTGAAAATATTAATCCTAAGATGAAAATGAAGGAAAAATCAAAGATGATAGAATATTGTTTCTCTTTTTGGACCCAAGAACCTATCCTAAATTCATCAATATACTGGTCAAAATTTGGGGCCTTAAGAATTGTATATAATTATTAATAGAACATACAATTGATAAAGACCTTAACAATTGGGAAGAAATAGAATATGCTCCCTGTTAAAAGGGACCTAAAGTCCTCTTCCCTCTTAAGATCAACAAAACAGAAGCAGAAGAGGAAAAATTAAAATGGATGGAATTCTAATTCAGCTGAGGGTGCAAAATCCATCTCCTGCCCCCAGGAATATTCCAGTGAAGGGTGAGAAGGAACCTGAGCTGACTGCAGCGGCTTCTGTCCCTTCTCCAATTTCATACCCTTCCCTACCTAGATTAAAAAGATAATTAGAATAATTTCTCAGCCCTCAACTCTATACATGGTCTGAACTCACATCTATTTTAAGTATTTTATTTTCTAAAGAAGAAAAGTCAATTATTAGGTGATTTGCAATGAATACCTGAGAATGTGAACATCTAGCTGGATCTGGAGCCCCATCAACTGAGGTAAAATATCCAGTTGAAGAGCCATACTGGAAAAATAACAATGAGGTACATAAGGGACATGTGAGAGACTTCAAAGACTTAATTATAAAAGAAATAAAAGAGGCAGTCCCTTGGTCCCAAAATTTAGTCAAAGCTTTTAAAGTATGCCAAGGGAAAAATGAAAGGCCAACAGAATTTTTGAGTAGGTTAGAGGAACAAATGAAGAAGTATTCTGGGTTAAATACTAATGATGCCTTAGGGCAAGAAATGTTAAAGGTACACCTTGCAACTAATAACTGACCTAATATAATTAGAAAATTACAAAACTGAAAGATTCATAGGACTGATGGGATACTATAGATTATGGATAGACTCTTAACCCTGTAAGACTAGAAAACTATATCTTAATCTTTTAGATGGAGAACCTGACCCAATCCTTTGGAAGCCTGAGGAACTTCAATCATTAGATACTTTTAAACAGCCCTTATCAGGGCTCATGTGTTAGCTTTACCCTCACTTGAGAAACCATTCTATTTGTTTGTTAATGTAGATAAGGGAACAGCTCTGGGAATTCTAACCCAGGACCATGGGGAACAAAAGCAACCAATAGCCTATTTATCTAAGCTCCTAGACCCAGACTCCAGGGGATGACTTGAATGCATCCAATCAGTAATTGCCACTGCCCTTTTTGTAGAAGAAAGTCAAAAGTCAACCTTTGGACGGGCCTTAATAGTAAGCATACTCCATCAGGTCAGAACTATTCTCCACCAAAAGCTGGGCAGATGGGTAACTGACTCCAGAATTCTAAAGTATGAGGCCATTCTCCTGGAGAGGGATGATTTAATACTCACTACTGAAAACTGTTTAAATCCAGCTGAATCTTTAATTGGGGGAAAAACCTTCTGATTCTACTGAACATTACTGTATGGATCTAATAGAATACCAAATCAAGGTCAGGCCAGATATTAGAAAAATCCCCTTTTCAACAGGCCTTAAGATCTTTATAAATGCATCTTCCCATGTTATTCAAGGGAAATGACATAATGCATATTCTGTAATAGATGGGGTACAATCAAAAATAGAATCAGGAAGGCTACCCAATGGGTGGTCTACTCAGACTTGTGAACTATTTGCTCTAAACCAAGCCCTAAAATTTCTAAAAGGAAAAGATGGAACAATTTACACAGACTCCAGATATGCCTTTGGAGTTGCCCACACTTTTGGAAAAATTTGGACTGAACGTGGCCTAATAAATAGTAGAAGAAATTTATTACACAAAGAACTAATTATTCTAGAAAGTTTATTATTACCTGAAGAAATAGCTTATACATGTTCCAGGGCACCAACGGGGCTACAGCATAGAGGCCCAAGACGATAGGTTAGCAGATGAAGCTGCTAAAAAAGGCTGCCCTGCAATCGGAAGTCTGTTTTTCATGTCACTTCTGTTTTATCTCCTCCCTCAGTTACTCCAATATTCAACCCACAGGAATAAAAACAGTTAATAAAATTGGGAGCTTCCAATACTCCTGAAGGAAAATGGCTTCTACCTGATGGAAGAGAAATGCTTACAAAACCCATAATGAGGGAAATGATGACCTATTTATGTAAGGGAAGCCATTAGGGGGCCCAAAGGCCATGCACGGTGTTATACCAAAAATATATGGATGTATGAGAATTTATACAATAGCCAAGCAAGTAAATGAAGGCTGTATCACCTGTAGAAGGATTAATAAACAAGCCTTAAGGAAATGGCCTCCAGGAGGGAGAAATCCTGGATTAAGACCCTTCCAAAGCATCCAAGTCGACTCTATTGAGATGCCTCAAATAGGACATATAAAATATTTGCTAGTGATAGTAGATCATCTAACTAATTGTGTAGAAGCTATCCCCTTACCCAGTGCTACCGCTAATAATGTAACTAAGGTTTTATTAGAATTAAAAATCCTTAGATTTGGTTTAATAGAAAATATAGACTCAGATAATGGAAGTCATTTTACTGCCAGTATTATTAAGGAACTTATGAAAATCTTAGACATAAAATGGGAATATCACACTCCCTGCACCCCACCCTTCCTTGGGAAAGGTGGAGAGAATGAACCAAACTTTAAAGAGGCAGATTACTAAACTGATATTGGAAACAAAGCTCCCCTGGACTAAGTGTTTCCCCATTGCTCTCCTAAGGATTAGAACAGCTCCCCAAAAGGACATAAGCTTATCCCCATATGAATTGCTGTATGCATTGCCATATTTAGGTAAAATGATGGGGCTTCCCACCTTTGAAAGGAAGGATCAATGTCTTAAAATTATATATTAGGTCTCTCTTCTACCTTAACCTCTTTGAGACTACAGAGCTTCCTGGCCCAGAAACCACCTCTGGAACTCCCTGCACATCCACACCTCCAGGGGAGACTGCAACATAAGCCGAGGGACCATTTCCAATCTGGGTCTGAAAGGAAAATAAGCTGGATCCTGCTTGGAAAGGACCTTAAGTCCTGCTCACCACTGAAACAGCTGTCTGGAATCACTGAACGTGGTTGGACTCACTACACACATGTTAAAGGGGTCTCAACTTTTAATTGTGAATGACAATCTCATTCTAGCACCCAGACTTCACCAAATTGACTTGAAAAGGACTTTAATAATGCTTATGATTATATTGGGAATTATATCTTGTAAGCTGATTATTGATGTAGCTCAGACTATCTTTCCTCTGATTGTCAAGTCTAGTGTTTACCAGGAGCTCCCCTGTAAGAATTTAAATAACCAAGAGCACTTGTCTGGGACAAAGGAATATCATTGTCCAGCATACTCTGGAGAAGTTAATCTCTGTGAACTTAATAATGATGTTGCCAAGATTTTCTTGGAGACAAAA
>PVKS010006900.1:0-75765 GCA_004027875.1 Aplodontia rufa | reverse complement strand
TGAGTCTCTGAGTTTGGGATATTTCACTTAGCATAATTTTTTCCATCTCCATCAATTTGGTTTCAAATGCCATAATATTGTTTTCTCTAATAGCGGAGTTAGTATTCCATTGTATATGTGTAGCAAAATTTTTGAATCCACTCATCAAGTGAGGGGCCTCTGGGTTGGTTCCATAATTTAGCTGTAGTAAATTGAGCTGCTATAAACATTGATGAAGCTGTATCTCTATAATATGCTGATTCTAGCTCTTTAGGGAAAATACTCGGGAGTGGGATAGCTGGGTCATAAGGCGGTTCCAGCCCTAATTTTTTGAGGAGTCTCCACACTGCATTCCAGAGTGGCTCAGCATCTATCATTGTTCGTATTCATCATTGTTCATATTCTTCATTTTTGCCACCCTTGACAGGAGTGAGGTGGAATCTCAGTGAAGTTTTGATTTGCATTTCTCTTATTGCTAGTGATGTAGAGCATTTTCTCATATGTTTATGGCTTTTTGGACTTCCTCCAGTGAGAAATTTCTTTTAATTCCATAGCCCATTGATTGGATTATTTGAGTTTGGTGTTTAGTTTTTTGAGTTCTTTGTATATTCTGAATATTAGCCCTCTGTCTGAGTTGTAGCAGGCAAAGATTTTCTTCCATTCTGTAGGTTCGTTCTTAACACTCTTGACTAAATCTTTAGTTGTGCAAAAGCTTTTTAGTTTAATTGCATCCCATTCATTTATTCTTGACTTTAATGCTTGTGCCATGGGAGTCTTAGATACATAATTCTTGTTGACATTTTGTTGTCTGAATATGTATAGAAAGAAACAAAGCAAAAAGATGAAGATGTTCAAAGGAATTTTACTTTGAGGAGAAAACGCAAAAAAGAAAGTGATTATAAGAAAAACATTGAACATGAGAAAATTAACAGTACCTTAAGAAAGCACATATATTACAGAAGTCAGGTAACTCTGTAAACTACACTATAGTTTTAATTTTCTTTTTCTCTTCCTAATTTAATCTAGAGAAATAGCGTTTTTATGATTGCTTTCTGTGTTCTATATAACCTGTATGTTTTATGAAAAAATCTTGAGTTGATCTGGCGTAATGTTATACTAAATGTTACAATTAGTGAAACCATTTTTACATGTATATACAAAGAAATTTAAGTTAGTAATCAAGATATTCAAATTAATTTTGTTGTGCATGAACATATCCAAACAAAGAGGTTCTGAAGAGAGTCTGAATTTCTTAAAATAAAAAAACAAACAAGAATCTATAAATCTGCATAGGTATGTAGTTTGGGTGATACATTCTTGTGTAGATTTTTTTATCCCTTTTCCCTGGTATAATACAGACCATTTGTAAGACAGCTAATTTTTTTATTGGGATTCTAGGATATATTACTTTTATAGGATAACTTTATTTTTACATTCTAAGCCACAGCATGCTTACACAATTGGAACATTCCTAATCCAAAAATCTGAAATTGGTAATGCTCTAAACTCTGATACTTTTTAATGTGAGATAATGCTACAAGTGGAGAATTGCACACCTAACCTCATATGATAGGTTGTAATCAAAACACAGGCCACATATATTATAAATATGTAAAAATACCTTTAGACTATAATATATATATATATATACATATATATATATATATAAAGCATATAAAACATAAATGAATTTTGTGTTTAGATTTGAGTCCTATTAATTGCATATTTGGTTATGCAAATATTCCAAAAGCTGGAATGCATCTTGTTCCAAGCATTTCACAAAGGAGTACTCAACACATAGACATAAGACTTCTAACAGGTTAAAATGAAAACTAGTTTAAGAAATGACCTATGTATGTATCAGATAAAACTTTCTGAAATTCAGCAGGGCATGGTATCACATGCCTATAATCTCAAAGGCTGGGGAAGCTGAGGCAGGAGGATCCCAAGATGAAAGCCAGCCACAGCAGCTTAGTGAGGTCCTGAGCAACTTAACAAGACCTTGTTTCAAAAAAGGGCTGGGATGTAGCTCAGTGATTAAGCACCCTTGAGTTCAGTCCCCAGTACTAAAAACAAAAAATTTCTGAAATTGAAATGTTTGCTTCTTAAACGTTTTTTTATTCATTGTATAATCTTGAAAAATGATTGTGAGGATCTTTGTTGTAGATAACATTGTATGAATGTGTTTTTATATTGCCTGTTAGGTATATGATACCGTTTGTGTAGACACTATCGTTAGTATTTTATCTAAAGTTCTTTTATGTGTATATAGAAAGAAATGAAGAATTCTGTTTTTACTAATTATGCCAAAGAATCAAAAACCAAGGATATCAGGACAGATGTGGATATCTTTGAAATAAAGAATGCCTTAAGGAAGCACATATATAGAGCTCAGGTAAAAACTTGGCACTCTAAAAATTTTGTGTACTTACGTATTTTTCTCTAGTGTAACCAAAATATATTTATATACATATACACGTATAACATGATTCATTATTGTTTTTAATATGTCAAATAATTTTCCGAGTTCATTAACCTAACAACAGTAATGAAAATATATTGATATATTTACATTTGTAAATATATTGAATTCTTTGCTATTTATACTTCAATAATAATGTCACAGATAAATTGCGTTTATAAACTACTATAACTTTTTGCTGGGTGCTTGGTAGCTTAATATTTTGTATTTTAGTCCAGTTGGTTGCATTATGACTTTTGATCTCTGTTGTGATTAAGAAAAATTTGTTTTGATAGATTATCCTACTTTTTTCTTATCATTAATGTGGAAGCACTTCTCTTTCCAAAATACAAAGTGGAAACCAAAGATTTATTGTTTTAATTTGTATTTCTTCTGTTAGTAGCAAGTCTGAGCATATTTAATACCTTTACTTGGCATTGCAATATTTCTTGCACTACCAGTCGCCTATTTATACTCTTTCCCTGTTCTTCCATTGGGTTGCTTGTTTTATATCTTTGCTTCTAGAATCAGAATATTATCTCTGTTATAATTTACTATCTATATTTTCCAGGACAGTGTATTTTAAAATGTATAATTATAGGAATTTTGAAATGGTAGGGCAGTTTATACATGATTTTATATATATATATAGAGAACATGACTGACTCCCCCACCCCATATGACTGTTGTCCCCATTTATATTTTAATTATTAATATATTAAGAACAGTAGACTTCTTCAGATCTTCAAAGTGAAAATAACCTTACTTTTTAAGTTATTTTAATTTAGAAGGAAAAAATAGGAAGTATTCCTCTCAGGAGAATGCTATTTATTACCCAAAATGGTGAAAGTTGCTAATTTGAGCAGATATTAGATTAGATTAATTATAGCTATTAATGTGTTCCTGGATCTGTTTTTATGTTTGGCCAAAGTTTCATGCTATGTAAGCTGAAATAATTTTTTCAACCTAAAATGTTAAATTTTAATTATATGGTTGCTGTTTTGTAGGCTGTCAGATACAACTGCATTAGAATAGATAAACAACCAGTGTACAATGTAGAGGTAAGAGGCTTGGAGTAGGGTGGTGATGGGGGCCAAAAGAAGCTTTGTCTTTTGTTATTTTTAGTCATTATGATTTAAAGGAATATGTTATTTGCACAGGAAAACTTCCTATCATATTTGAAATGTAGTCTAATAGGAAATTTAAATGAAAAAAAATTCCATAGAGTTGTATAAAGGAATCATGAGAATTTAAGATTTACCTTGTGCTTATTATGATAGGCGAAATAGATATCCTTATTCTCACATTTCAGAGCCTTCATAATTATTATTTTCAGGTTAAAAGTTTGATATATTTCCAAAGTATATTATTTTTATATTGCTATCCATTCCTTTAAAATTTTTTATTCCATGTAGTCTTCCAAAGTATTTTTCTCTCTACTGATTCAGAGTAGTTATTTTCATTGTTAGAAGTGTTTTGTTGTTGTGTTTATTTTTGTTTGTGTGTATGTGTGTTTGTTTTTTGTTCTGGGGATTGAACCCAGGGCTTCATGCATACAAGGAAAGCATTCTACCACTGAGCCATGTCCCTAGCCCTTAAAAATATTTGATCATGGGAGAATGAATGTATTTTATGATTCTCTAACAATCATTATTTTTTGCCAATATTGATTTTCCTTGATGATTTCTTAATATATTTAGGATGTCTTAATAGGATGTAGTTCACTTTCAAGTTTAAAAGAAAAACAAAAGTTTGTACCTAAAAATTCTTTATCAACTAAAGTCCATATTCCTTTTAAAGATTTTCTTTTAGAGGTAGTATTTCTCACTATTTAAGGCAACAGGAAATAATAAACATAGCAATAACCTATATTTTTGTATTGCCTACTTATCTGAAAACATGGTCGTAGATGTCATCTTTTTGAACCACAGTGTAGTAATCCTCTCAAGTAGTGAGGGCAGGAATTATCCACATTTTACAGAAGAGAATATTAAAGCTTCTTACTAATTCAGGATTTGATCCCATAACTTCACCCTCTGTTCTTTGAGTCATACAATCTTTTTTTCTTAGGTTAAAAATGCTGAATTTCCTAGAGGGGTATTGAATTTAATTGAAAGCCTCATAGAAGGACAGTTTTTTAAAGAAGCAATTGAGGAACTTACTTCTTTGCAAGCACATTATATCCCTCCTGTATGCCTTCTTCATGCCCTTCTAGAGAATGTTCTACAGGTAAGAATAATCTCATGGGTTTGTAATCTTTTTTTCAAAGAATATTAAAATGTGAATATTTTCTCAGTTTTTTTTTTGTATTTATAGTTTACTTTCTTTTGTATTTGTATTTTCCCCCTCATTTTACTAAGAAGTGAAGTACCCATTTGTTACCACATTTTTCTATTTTTTAAGTATATGCAGATATTATTCTGAGTATTTTGGCTTATTTTCTCAGAATTTCCAAGGTAATTTTCTTGGACTAGAAATGGTACCTGATTCTTCTCTACAGTAGTAAGATTATCTAACATAAAGTTCCCTATTATAACGATCTAGAATGCCATTTGGTAAACTACTCCTTTAGTACATTGGTAGTGATCATTTTTATTTACAATATTCAGAGAGAAAATATCCCTTAGTAAGCCATTAGGAAAAGCTGTTGAAAGGTAGTTTTCTGATCATGTTCATCAAAGTGCTGATTTTAAAACATAACAGGCATAGCAATTTCTGACCAATGTTGGTGATAAGTAAGAATGTTGTTGCATGAAAAGTTTCTTACATGTGCCATTGGGAACTCTGAATCTCACTATAATGAAAAGAAAAATGAACATTTTTTTTGTAAGTTAGTTCCGATAGCTAACATTACCTAATATTTAGGTACATATTTATAGAGTTGCAGTATTTAATTAGCTGAATATGATACTTATATCTGATCTCCTTTGTCCAACTCCATGCATTTGTCAAAAAAGTTAAGCCAGCATTGATTCTAGTTTTAGGATGAAATCTATTGAAACTGTGCTTTTAGCTATGGTATTTTATTTGTTTGTTTTTAAATAACAGGATAATATAGATACATTTTCTGGTCGATACTTTCATATATTGTCAGCTCTTCTTCACTTACATCCTCCTTGGAAGTCCCCAGCCATGTCAGGATATTATTTAGAGTTGTTTCAGTGTCCAACTTGTATGAAAGGGGCCTGGTCTCTAATAGAAGTACTTATCAGGTAAGGAATTTCACATGTGAGGATGCTGAATTTATTCTAGTAGTTGTTATACTATGTATATAAGTATTATTTCTGTTTTTAGAAAAAAGTATGTATAGTGTATTTGTGTGTTGTGTTTATTGCAAAATTTTCGTAAAAAGGATGTCATAGATCATGTTTGTCCTTCTGTTTATTAAAAATATAGTTCAACGAATACATGAAATGGACTCACTAGAAAGACAAATTTTAATTTTAAATCAAGATTATAAATTTGCACATTTTTAAAAGAAAATTTATTTAAAATGAATACCAAATTTTGGTCATCAGAAGTATAAATATTTCTAACTACACAGTATCTATTTTGGGATTTTGTTATATTTTTCAGCTAGAAATTTGAACGTTGAAGCAGGTCTTAATATTTCCTACATAAATCATCTCACTTGTGCCTCTGCACATGTTATCGTCTGCCTACATCTTCCTTTGTCTTCCAAATCTTATTATCTCCAAAGATCCTTCCTATTTTTCCTTCCTTATTTGTAGTAGAACTAGTAATTTCCCCAATTCTACTCTGATAGCTCTCTGTATTTGGTACCTCTCCTTTAGGAAGCTCTTTCTCTTTATTCAAGTGTTTAGTTTTCAGAGGTTCATAGCAGTGATAGAAGATAGAATTCTTGACTAGCCAGGCAAAGGTTAGTTCTTTTAATCATAAAAATTGACCTAATATCTAGATGGCTATAATATATTTGAATTGAACTAATCAGCTACCTAGCATATTTTTTATTTATTCTTTCAACAGATGTTTAGGGAGATAGGAAATATGCTCTACTTCAGGGATAAAAAGAAAAATTTATGGTTCTTCACTTAGACTTCCATTTCTTTTCATTTTTGGTACCAAGGATTGAGCTCAGCAGTGCCTAACCAGCTCAAGGGTGCCTAACCACTGAGCCACATCCCCTGCCCTTTTTATTTTTTATTTTGAGACAGGGTCTCACTAAGTTGCTTAGGCCTCACCAAGTTGCTGAGGCTGGCTTTGAACTTGACATCCTCCTGCTTCAGCTTTCCCAGTCGCTGGAATTACAGTTGTGTACCACTGCACCCAGCTAGTTCCTGCACTGGGAAGTGAGTGAAATTGAACAAGACAGGCACTATGCTCTACTTCAGGGAGAAAAAGATAAAATTATAGTTCTGCACTTAAAAGGTAAAATGTGAACAAAATACCAGTACAACAGTATTAGCTCAACATAGGTCTAGTATGGGGGAGAATATGGTTTATACAGCTCCCATCCTTCCAAATTTCCAAATCTATTCCTTCCTTCACTGCCATTGCCTTTTGTTTAAAAGACCCTGTTACTTCCTATGTAAAAATATTGTAGTAGCTACTTTATTGATCTTGATTCCACTTCACTCTCTTTATCTTCCAGAGTGCCCCAATATGTTCTTTCCAAAGTGATCTTGTCATTTTCCAGATAAAAGTTCCTTGTTGACTCACATATCACCTATAGAAGACAGGTTAAAATCTTTAGCAAAACATAAAAGACCCTTCATAATTTAGCCTCTGAATATGTCTCCATTCTCATTTACACTTTCCCAAATGCCATTAATTATTTTACATTTCCTGTTTCTTCTTATATTCCTATCGCCTCAGAAATATCTGGCCAACTCCTAATTACTCTTTAAAATACAAGTCAATCTTTTGCATTTTCCTTTGAGTTAAGTTTGCTACTACTCACATCATCCTTTCTTAAGAGTAGGTGCTTAATCTTATACAGGTCCTTTCTCAGTAGCTAATAAAATGTCTAGAATGTAATCAATGACATAATAAATGGGCTTAAGGAATGTTTGGACAAATTTATTGATGCTATAGGAGATAGAATTTGGGCAGTTTAAAAGTAAGCTTTTTATTAAGCAGAAATTTTGTTTCAAATTTGTTTTATTGGGGGTTGAGGGAAGGTACCTAGAGAAGTTGTATATAAATGATCTAGGTGATATTAGTCTCTCTGCTTTTGTATATATTTGAAATATCCCATAATATGATATGTGTTTTTTAAAAAAGAAAAGATACTATGTTTTCTATCCTTGGTAGACCTGGGAGATCTTATAGAACAAATTCAAATATTAAATAAATGATTGAATTTATCTAGTAAATACTCCCATAAAAGAATGTGGATTCAAAAACAAGACAGGAAAGTTGAAAAAGAGGTAGAAAGTTGTGACAAAATAAAAAGTTATCATTGATTTAATTAATTAGAAACTTGGGAGGTAGTAGTAAATATTGTTACCTGAACTCTATCTCTGTAAGTCTTAGAGTTCATTAAAAATCTTGGGTTCTTCTTTAAATTACATTTTAGAACTATGCCATCTAACCCAGTAGCCACTAGCAACATGTGGCTGTATATAAATTTAATTAAAAATATGTAATTCAAAATTCAGGTCCTCAGGTGCATAGACACATTTCAGGTGTCTAGTAGAACATACCCATCATCACAGAAAGTTCTCTTAGACTTGACTACAATAGGAGATAGAAAATAAAATAACAATTTTTTAAGACTCAAAAACTGTAGCGCTAACTAGCCTTAATAAATAATGAAAAAGAAAACAATCATGGGTAAAAAAGAGGTTTTTAGTGACTATTAGGACTGTGATTATAACTTCATTTGTATCAAACAGACAAAAAATGTGAGTCCTTTCTTTGTTCTTATCAGTGAAATAAAGAATATAAAGGGAGAAAACTGTTGTTAAATATAATCATGGATAGTGAAATCTGATGTATATTAAGAATTAGTTATGAGATATTTAGTGTGATTTAATTTTTAAAGGAAGAAAATACTGAAATTTTTTGAGCTTCCTTTATATTTTGTCAAAGAAAATTTCATTAAAATTACAACAGTATTCTTTAACAAAAAAAAAAAAATTACCCAAATTACTTAATGATTTTGCGTGTATGTTATAGATTGTTGGGTTCCTTTCTTTCAGATCTTGCCTTTTCAATGAAAGTTTTTGTCATCAAATTTCAGAAAATATTACTGACTCTAAGGTGCTCCACCTTACACTGCTCAAATTTTTCTTTAATTTGGTTGAAAGTGAAGTACAGCATCTGACTCAAAAGTAAGTTTTAATCACATAAAAAATATATCTTCCTATATTTTTACTTTTTTAAACCCACCATTTTCATAATCTTGGTGTATGTATTTCTAAAAAGTCACCTGTTTTCTATTTTAGAGTTGGTTTATCTTAAACATTTTCAGACACACACTAGTGACACTGAAGGTTTATGTATCTTTTCATTTTCCTCAGTTCACTTTTTTATTTCTTCCTCTTTATTCAGATGTGATTTTATTCTTAAGGATTTATATACTTTTTTATTCTTTAGTAATGAATGTCAAAGAAAAAAGCAGTACCAGGTTTAAACACTTTATAATACCCATGATAATTTTTGCTCATGCTCTAAACTTGCATAGATTACTGTTTATGTTAATGGTGGTTTTTTTTTTACTGAGTCTTTTTTTTACATATTTTGTCCTTCATTGTAATCATGTTATAATTTATATATTATGATGGCTAGCAATTTTTTTGTTTTGCTTGACAAAAGATATCTCTGTGATCAAACTGGGCATAAATATTTACTTTTTGTTTATATTTTCATTAGGTTGCATGACTGGCCAGATTCTCAAAGTCTAAAAATAACAGGAAAGGCAATTCTTCTTGAAATCTTTTGGTCAGGAAGTGAGACTTCTGGGCTTTTGACCAAACCAGTAAATATGCTTTTGGATTGGACTATATATTCTCACAAAGAGAAATGCAAGTCTAATGATGTAAGTAGTATTGATCTACAAATGACTAATGTTCTATGGAAAAAGTATAGTCATTCATCTTTATTTATAGATACTGCATCACAGATCACCAACGACAGATCAAAAGTATTTGGGAAAAAAATTGCATCTTTACTGAACGTATACAGACTTTCTTCTTGTTATTCTCTAATACAGTATAACAACTGTTTATATAATATTTAGATTATATGAGGGATTATAAGTAATCTAGAGATGATTTAAAATACAAGGAAGGATATGTTTAAATTATATACAAGTACTATGCCATTTTACATAAGGGAGTTCGTTATTCACAAATTTAGTGACCTGCAGACCTGAGACCAATGCCCTCCAGATACTGTAGATGATTGTACATTGAATCAACTTTTCCTCTTCTTTTCACTGTTTGAATTACTTTTTGTTTTCTATTTAGTTTATTTAGTTTTGAGATCAAGTGTTCTTAGAGGCCAGTTTCTTCATCTCTCACTTGGATGTAGTAGCTAGGAATAGTTATTTGATTACTGCTATGAGATCTATATTTACTTACCATTTTAAATTTGTTACTGTTATATATCTCAGAACTATGTATAAAAAAATTTTTGTATCAATCCATACAATTTGGGGGGCATTTAATAAGTTCTACCTGTTTTTAAAACTATCTTTCTGGATGTTAAAAATTATTTCCTGAAATACTTACCTTTGTTCATAAGGAGATTTTGCCTGTTATTACAGATTTAACACAGTGATTTTAGTGTATCATCTAGCTGTAGTCCAACTGGGAAAATTAAATGCAGTAAAACATATGAAGTACTAGGCCAGGTTCCAAAACAAAAACAAATGAATATTTACATAAATTTGAGGTATGTAGAGAAGGATATTGTAGGAAAAATAGGACATCAAGAATTCATGACAGACTGCACAATCTTCTTGAATTAACCACATCATAATAAAGATAAAAAATAAGGGTAAATTCTGAAAAACATGTTGCAACGGATAAGGTACACTAAGGTTTTATATTCATAATACATAAATATCTCCTACAAATCAGTAAGACAATAAACCTAGTGAAAACTGATCACAGATTATTAATGGCCAATCCATGGACAAAAAATACAAATATTAAAAAGTGTTCATTCTCTTAGTTATAGAATATGAAATTTTAAAAATATTTATAATACTTTTTCATGACGCACTAACTATACTCGAACCTGCTAAGCACTTTTATACATTATCATACTTATTCTTTAAAGTATCCTGAATTAATACTATAAGTCTTATAATTTTATGGATAGAAAAAAATAAAAGTGAGAATGGTCAAATAAATTTTGCAGTTTTCCAAAGAAATTGGATCTCTTTATTTTCAAAAGCCAGGCATTGTGATCTGGTCTTTATAATACCATTTTTATCATTAAATGAATGAGGGTATCATTTTTTTCTTTCTGCTTACAAACTTTTTAAGTGATTTTTTAATAATCACTGTTGGTTAGGATGCAATGGAAGGAGTTTATTCTTGTTTGTCAGTAGGAATAAATTCTTGAACTATATCAAGATTTAGTACTCAGTGCTTGTACATAGGTAAATGAATGCCTAAGAATTTACTGTGGCATTATACATAATGATGTGAAATTGCTAACAACAACACAATTCCCTAAATCTTTTTTTTTTTTTTTGAACTTTATTTAGTTTTTCACATGGCCTTAGTTGCTCCAACACTCAGTTGTGTATGTGGTGCTGGGGTTTGAACCTGGGTCCCCGTGCTTGCCAGGCAAGCGCCGAAACCACTGAGCCACCACTCCAGCCCACAGTTCCCTAAATCTTAACAATGAAATTATTAAATTATATACGTCTTCTCTGCTATTCTATACAATTGTTAAAAAAGGATGAATTCTCTCTAGACAACTTGACAAGGAATGATATCTATTGCATATTTGCTAAAAGAAGGGCATTGAAGAGTATTTACTGTAGTAAATTACACTAGTATAAAGAAAACATGTAAGGTGCATAACAACAAACTCTGGCATGTTTTGGGGTGCGTAAATATTAGTCACCATTCTCTTTCAATATGGTCTGCCTTTGTGAGACTTTGTTGTCTACTTTTTTGTGTTGTATCATTAATTTCTGCTCTTTTATTTTTAATGTTTTACTTTTTCTATCTTCTTGATTATTTAGTTTTTTTTCTTTCTAGTTTTTGTTTCTAAAACTTAATATAAATTACCTTTGGAGTACAATTTTATCTTCATTCCATAGATTTGCTCCTTCAATGTAGAGTGTGCTTATTATTTCTTAAAGTATTTTCTGTTGTCAGTTTTGATTTCTTCTTTGTTCCAAGAAATATTTTAAAAGGGTGGTTTAAAATTGCTGAATGGATGGGTTCATATTGAGATATGTGTGTGTTTGTCTTTTCTATACTTGTTGCATTCTGGATAGGGTATTTTCATCCAATTTTTACTTTTTCCCTTTAGCTGTGTCTAACATGGCTATTGCATTTTGATTTTCCCTAGCTCTAGATATTTTTACTGCCTGCTCTGATTTTTTTTTTATCATATCTAGTACCCTACAAAGTTTTTAAGATTTCCTTTTGTCTTTGAATAGGCCAATAGCAGTTATTATATAATCTATGACTGATTATTTCCATGTATGAAGTTTTTGTGGATCTATTTTTGTTGTGATTTTCACCATTACCATTTTTTTGTGCAAACTAGTTATCATTTGTGGTATGCTGTAAATTACATTAGAAAAATTATTTGTAGGAACAATTTTGCAGAGATCAAAATATCTTCCTTCTGAGAGAATTTTTGTTCATTTCTGCCAAGTGCCTAGGCATACTACCAGTTAAGGAATGTACTCATCCAGTGTCTGTGTCTGATAATCTTCAGGGTCAGGCCCTTCTTGGTCTTAGCCTGTTGGGAATTAGGCTACAGACTATGTCCTTCCCTTTTTAAATTTTTTTTCCCTTTTTTAATTAATCCTTTTTGCCTAGGTCCCAAAACCAAGTTCTATATCTCATTTCTTCTGAGGGAATCAGCAGAAATCCTCAGTACAAAGACAACTTTGAGTGCCTTTCTTGGCTTTTACCTTCTTGGCCTAGCAGTTGCTCATAACTTAGTGTCTGTTTTCAGAAGATATTTTGTATAGTTCATCTGACGTTTTTTTTCCAAAAAAAATCCATAGGCTTCCATTAACAGAAACAGAGTCCTTGGTTTTAGCATGTGAGGAATGCTTTAAAAAAAAATATTTTAAGGGTTTAATTTAATTTTGCTTTTTTTTTTTTATAAATCAACATTGAAAAGCAACATTATTCCTAGGTGTTGCTAGACTTCTTTGGGATCAAGCAATACTATTATGTGACTATAACCAGGTGTAGAGGCACTATTATGCACATGCATCTGATTTTAAAAGAAATAAGATTGTGCAAATGTAGAAATTATTCAACCTCAACCAAAATAAAATTAACTACACCTAATTGCCAGAGTTGATTATAAATTCTTTAATTCTTTTAAGCTTAGCTTATGGTATTCTTATAAACTACCATCTGTCTTTTTATTTACTTTTAATACAAAACAATCATTTAGGATAGAAAATATTTCTTCGATATAGAACATTTCATTTCTTAACTCATTTGATTACATAAACGAAATTGCTTATGTATAACAAATAAATGATAAAACTGATTATTTTCACAATTTTTCTAAATAAAGGATAATTGCAGATAAGAAATTATTAAAGAAACACTGATGTAAACAGTAATAAATTTTATACATATTTAACTTGAAGATTTCAAATTTATAAATAAAAGCAACATTTGAGAAGCAATAAATTGTAGCATCAGTTTTACAAAAACTGGTTTTAGGTTTTGTAAATTAATATTTAATTTAACATTTGAATTGCTTAAATTCACTTAAACCTTTTTCTTATTGTATTACCTTTCTGTTAGAATTCATTCTTGTACTTAATTAAATCTTTTTTGGCAGTTCCTAGTTTCAGGATTCCACGCATGTTCACAGACATCCTTTTCCTTACTGTAAAGCATTTGTTTCTTGATTTGCTGAGTTGAAGCATTCAATTTAAGTCATTAGCTAAACAGAAGTCCTCAGTTTATGCTAATATTGTTTTGTCACAATGTCAATCAGCAAGTATTGCAGAGTGACACAATGGTGGCGAATTTCATTGTCATTAATCTGAGAAAGCTTTGGGCTTTCCTTGGCAAAGAGCTGAGGTGGGCTGTGTCAAGGTTATGAAGGAAGTGTGAATTTTACTTAGCTTTGGTAGTTAGTCCCACTTTTCCTTGAAATGTCCTTAAGTGCTATTTAAGCATAGCCATACAATTACAGGTAGAAATGGAAACTAGATTGTGTTTGAAGATTAGAATATTGAAGCTAAAAATTGTAAGTAACTTATACAAGGTGTCACAGCTTGTTAGGGCAAAGTCTTGACTGGAGGCCAAGTTTGGTGCAGCACACTTTCTCATGTTTCAGATGCCAGTGTTTAAAGCCGGAAGAGGCATAGTATGTACATTATGTTTTCATCTTTCCAAAAGAATACTTTGTCATGTATTTCAGTTTGATATTGTAGAAATCCTTAACCTTGGAGTCAGAAGGCTATGATGCTAGTTTGTTCTACATTACAGAGTAGTCAAATTTTGGAAGATCACCAAGATTATAAGCTGTAGATTACTTGTACTGAAAGATAATAGAGAACTGTACTGACAATGTCTGGTGATAGACTTTAACATATTAGAAAGGAGTTCTAAGGTAAATGTCATATATGCAAATCATGTCTCTATTTCTTTGTTAATTTTTAGTGTGTTCATGTTCTCTACTTTCAGCTTTAGCAAACATTTCAGTATTTCAAGAAAGCTTTTTTTCTCTTTGATGGTTTGCCATTTTCTTACCATCCCACTTCTGAAGCATATATATCCATCATACCAGCAATAATAGCATTGTTTATACACTTTTGTGGCAGTAAATATAATCCATGGCACAATGTCTTGGTTACAGTAAGTATAGTTAAGAATATAGTATAAAAGATACCAAAAACCTGATTTAGAGGTATCTTTTTATATAGAAATTTAATATGGATCTGTGCGTGTTTAGCTCCATGACACAGATCAGAATAAATTTTGACAGGGTCTATCTTCATGGTAAAGAATCTTCCTCATAATCACTGTAGGAGACCTTTTGCCTATCTGTAATTGCTTAATAACAATGTCAAGGTAAAGTTAATGTTAATACTTAATATTTCAGATATAGGTATACATGTATTTGTCTAAGCAAAAAGGGAACGTCCCATCTGGTTCATTTGTTTTTCTTATTTTTGATAGGTGGATTGCTATATGTGATTTTGTGTAAGAGTTTAAGTCTGAAGACTAATGTACTTCTTCTCTACTCACCATCTTGGGATCTGGGGTCTTAATCCTGATTTAATATATACTTGAAATGGGGAGGACTTTCAGAGATCAAAAAGTACCAGTCCATTGCTTCTTTCCTGAGTAATATCATTACTGATAATTCAAATGTATATAATGTTGGAAGGAACATTATTTGGCATACATATGGACATGATCAGTTTGTTAGTTCATGCATAATTTTTTATTTTTATTCAGAAATTTATTTGTTGAACAATCACACAAGCTTCTAATGAAATAATATAAAATATATATAGATTCTGAAAATTAGATTTACCCCCAAGAGCCCCCACCCCAATTACCCGCCCTTATCCCTCCCTCCCCTTCCCAAAACATCCCTAAAAATGTATTAGGTTATATGACATAACACCTTATCCGGATTTTAACTGAGTTATTTTATGTTTTCTTGATAACTTAAATGACAAGAGTAAGGATTAATCTCACCTGCTCAGAGTGATCATAATCTACATGTTGGTTTTAAGAATAAAAAAATTGTTTTCCTACAAAATTCTGTAGACTCTGATCCTGAACCCTAGACTCTAGAACATACCAGCAAAAGCTTTGGTAACAGATATGGCCACTCCTACAGCTAGCTTCCTGTACCACATAGCTGCAACTGCAAGCCTTTTTATGTAAGATCTCTAATCAGTACGTGAAGGAATAGTACTATTGCCTACCCATGAGTTCTGACCTAGTAGGAACAGGCCATCTGTTATGACCCCAGATCATATCAGAAGAAGGGCATTGTTTCTCTAAGTTTTAACCATACAACTTAAAATCCTCTCAGCCTGTTACTTCAGGATCTCTTCCCAGATACCTAGTCCTGCCAGAATTCAATGGGCTGCTCTGCTCTAGAATGTAATAGGTTGTCAGACAACCTGTACACCTGCTACTGATCCTGACTCTGGGTTTTCCTTCCATAAACACTGTTTTGGTAAGCGTAGTGTATGGGCTCCTTGACCATTTGCCTGTTTTTGCACAACAAACCAGAAATAGATGATTGCTTCTTAAGATAAGAAATAATGTCCTAACAAAATACTATATATACCTACATAAGACTTGTTGAATGCAAGAGAAACAAATCTAGTGATCACTGAGGGTTCAAAATGCTGGGGATTTTTCTGTCACTAATCTTGTATTAGGCATTATATTGATGATAGAACATAGCAGCTACAGTTTATTTGGCTACCATAACATTTATTAAAACCTTTTCACGTGCCTGCTACCCAACTGTTAATTTAGTGATTTTTTTTTTTCACACATCCAACATGCCTAGACAACAAATACCAAGAATATAGGAATTTCAACTAGTTTTAATGTCATTTTTAAACAGTGCTTATATTTAAAATTAAAGGTGTTTTAAAATATTATTTTCACACTTTTTCATCTTCATAGTTTACACTGAATTTTATGGTTTAAAGGATATTTTAAAACAAGGGTAAAACACTTTCTAAGTAAGGATTTTATGCTTTGCTATATTATAAGAATTTAATATTTATATAAAAGTATAATATAAAATAATCATGCTTTTAAAACTTATCTCTTACATACTCAAGTAGAGAGCATTTAATAAACAATTAAAAATTGGAATCAGTCTATTTCTTTATAGCAAATTGGCTAAGCATTTTATTTCTTGTGTTTTTGTCTTTTTGAAAAATGTCATTAAGAGAATAAAAGGGTAATTCTGTATTTGAATGGTAAGGATAGCAAATATATCTAATTTTATAGACATATGTTCCTGTTAACAGAAATCCAAAAGAAGCCAGGTTATTTTTTTGTTTTGTTAATAAAATTATTGCCAGAATAAAGCACTTGACAACATCAAAGTTATTTTAGCAGTTTATTATAAGCTATTTCCTAGAAAATTTGTATTATTAACTTTTTTATATAAATTGAACATCCCTAATTAAAGAATCCAAAATTTTAAATACCCCAAATCCAAAATCAACATGATACCACAAATGGAGAGTTCCACACATGACCTCACATAATGGAGTGCAATCCAAATGTAGGCCAAATAAAATATTATATGAAATTACCTTCAGGCAGTGTGTAAGGTATGTATGAAACATATGAATTTCTGCATTTGCACTGAAGATATTGCATTATCTTTTGTAGCTAATTCCAAAATTTGAAAAAATCTGAAACATTCCTTGTTCCAATAATTGTAGGTAAGGGATACCCAAACTGGAGATGAATAATGTTTGAGTGTGTGTATATATTTGGTTTATCAAACAAATGTATATATGGAGAGAGATAAGTATGTATATTTGTTTATAAGGAGATAGATGGAAAGGAAATGGATGGAAAAGGAGAGAGAAGGAGTTATTTTGATATGGTTTTAAGAACATCTCTTAGCATCAACTTACCCTGTGTTTTGAAATAGATAAGTTTGGCCTCAACAAGTACTCAAACAGTGGTAGAAATCCATATTGAATTTTAGTATTTTTTTCCCATCTTAATGTTAGGTCTTCAAACATGAACTAGCTTACTTATTGACTGGAATTCTTGGAGCAGCAATAGATTATTGGATCTTCCTTGGTCTTAAGATGGGTAGAAATGTGATGCGACACATGTCTGATGACTTAGGAACTTATATTTCCCTTTCATGTGATGGTAAGTGTACCTATGCTTTTCTTAGACCCATTCTGGAAAATAATTTTTTTTTTTTTTTTTTTTTTTTTTTTTTTTTTGGTGGTACTGGGTATTGAACCCAGGGGGACTTTACCACTGAGTTATATGCCCAGCCCTGAGGCTTGCCTGGAACATGTGATCTCCTGCCTCAGTGTCCCAGGTCCATAGAATTACAGGTATGCACCACCATGCCTGGCTAGAAATTAGTTTTGATTTTCCTTTTTTCCTTTAAGCAGTATGTAATCTTTTAATGTATGTTCGTATGATGTTTTCCTTAAAATCATCACAGATATACAGACAAATATATACAGAGCCAACCTAAAAAGAAAGATAAAATTACCCGTAATGAACCTATTTAGACAATTACTTTTAACTTACGATATCTTTATAGTGTTTCTAAGTAGTTTTATGTAGTTGTGCTTATACTATATTCTAAATTTTACAGGAGCATTTCCCCCACATTTATTATCCAAAAATATTATTTTGATGTTTCATAAAAGTTAAATATTACATGATAGTACAAAAATTTTACCTGGGAAGAAATTAAATAGTTATATATAATATTGATATAGTTCCCTGATCCTATAACTAAAAAGTATAATTAGACCATCTTATGAAATAGATTTAAAAGCAGCTTTTACTCCCATTTAATTGGAGAAACAGATTCACTTTTTTTTTTTTAAAGATAGACAGTGAGAGAGACAGTGAAAGAGAGTAACAACTTTATTTAATTTTTCTTGTGGCCTTAGTTGCTCTAACACTTAGTTGTGTACGTGGTGCTGGGGTTTGAACCCGGGTCCTCATGCTTGGCAGGCAAGCACCGAAACCGCTGAGCCACCACTCCAGCCCCTAACTTTTTTTTTTTTTTTTTAAAGAATCAATTTTTATTGAGTTTTTCACATGGCTTTCATTGCTGTGACACTTAGTTGTACATGTGGGTGCTGCGGTTTGAACCCGTGTACTCGCGCATGCTGATTAAGCACCGTGACCATGGAGCCACCGCGCTAGCCCCAGATTCACTTTTTAATGTATGATATTTAAAATCTTACGTGTTAGAACTATTTTTCAGTACCTTTAACACTTCTAATCATTTACTTTGAGTGGAGAGCGTTATCAGTCTAACCTGTGCCATGTGAATAATTCCCAGGTCTTTTCCTATATGAACATCTAAGACTATTAAAAAGGGAAATTCAGTGAATCAGGTACTTGTTACAAAGCCCCTTGTATTAATTTAGTTTATATCACTGGTTACAATATTTTCCCCCAGGGTACCTATTGCTGTATAGTTTTTCTTAATATAAACAGCTGTTAGCTTGTTTGCTTGCTTTCATCAAGTTCTCTAATAAGAAATGAGTAGGGATGAAGCAAATGAAGACCTCTATATGCATAATTTTTTCATTCTTCCTCTTCTGCCCATTATCTAATTTTAAAGTTTTCTCTCGATTAAATGGGAGGAGGGAGGAGTATTTAAGCATTTGATGACAGAACTCAATTTCCCAGCTGTCATCTTACGATAAGTTCTATTCAACTCTCTGGTGCCTCTAGGCTGAGGGAGGCTTCCCTAAGACCTTATGTACATTTTATAACTTCATAGCCCAGTTTAGGAAAAGTCTGTCTGCTTTCTGCGCTCCTGCCATTCCATTTTGTTTCTATAATTCTAAATTCCTAAAATGAACATATTTTATGCCAAGTGAACTTTGCATGGCCCTCAGATATAAAAGATATTTTTTATATACTTAAGTGCCCTTTATTTAGACTGCCAAAATGTATTCAGTTTTGCTGCCCATGCGTTTCCGTTCATCTTGGTTTAATATAAAGAAAATGTTCTGGGAGACAGAGGTGGGAGGGAAAAGGGGGATTATCAATGCAGTTGGGTACACTTGCCTCCCATGAGAAGCCAAAATATACTCAGGCAGGCCTATAAACTCAGAAATTTAAATAATTAATATACGGGTATATGCTCATTACTATCTATAACATAAGGGTATTACAGAGAAGACATGAGATTGAGGAAAGGATGAAGGGAGGAAAGATCGTGGACTAGGATTGGGTTTAACTTACTTTGTCAGTATCTTGTGTATGCACAAATATATAACAATGATTCCCTCCAATATGTAAGACTGTATTGAACAAATTTGTTGGTTCAATAAGAAAAGAAAAAAGAAAATTAATCCAGGGTTGGAGCAGTGGCTCAGCGATTTGGAGTGTTTGCCTGGCATGCGCAAGGACCCAGGTTCGAACCCCAGCACCACATACACAGCTAAGTGTTGGAGAAACAAAGGCCAGGTGAAGAAACTAAATAAAGTTGCAGGTTGGAGGGGGGAGGAGAAAAAGTTTTTGAATCTACTTTCAATCAGTTTAATGCTTGAAAGAGAGATTCCGGAGTAGGAATCCATGTTATAACTAGGTTCAGGATTTGTTTGATGATGCCCTCTGAAAAAAGAGAGGGTCTTTTTATATACTACCAAAGTTAGAAGATTTTTATCTAAAGCATTTTATCCCTTCCCCCTCCCCTCTTTTATTGAGCTGAGGGGATGATTTCTGTTGCTTTTATGGAGTAGCTGCCCTTTGTTGAATGACTTTTTAACTTCTTAGCTCAAATTCAGTCTTCCTTCAGAACCCTAATCATTTATTTTTCACCATTCCTACTAAGTAGCATAGTGTTTTTTTTGTTTGTTTGTTTGTTTTTTGTCCTTTTCAGAAACAGCAGAATTCTGATATTGTTTTCTAGAGTGATAACTAAATATTTGGGTAACAGAATTCTTTCTTTTCATTCTATAATGAAATATCTTTGAGTTTGAGAGCCCAGGACAGGATTAGCAGTGGCTTTACAGTCTCCCTATACAGTTACATGTTATTTACTATAAATAGTAATTGTCTTTAAAAAAAATAGAAATTACCTTACAGTCAAATACGTGCCATATGGAGCCTTGTGTTAACAAAATTCTACATGCAGCTTCAATGCTTTCTTTACTCATATTCTGAATTTCTCTTCACTCGGGAGCAGGGCATTGGTATCAAGTGTTATTCTCAGTTTTCACATGACAGATTTAAACCTTAAAAGTTTAAGTCTGTGACTGATTTGAGATAGAACTCAATCTTAATGTTACTTTGATAATCCTGTCTACAAAATTATGCCAGGGATATTTAATTGATTATTGATATTTAAAACTCTAGTTGAGGGCTGGGGATGAGCTTAGAGGCAGAGTGCTTGCCTAGTATTGTACAAGTCCCTGGATTCAACCCCCAGTACCATACACACACAAAAAATTTGTGAAAGTTAAACTCTATATGTAGTTTAAATTATGTTGCCAGTTGAAGTTTTTTTTAAGGCTTTCCATAGTCTTCTCAAGACACACACACAAGTACACACACATGTATAGTTGATTCCATAGGTTTCAAATTAGCATTCAGATACACTATTTAAAAATTTCTAACATGTATTTCTGAAGATAATTCAAATTAAATATTTCCCTAGTTTTTTGCCTTTAGTACAGCTTTATATTTAACCTTTGTCAAGAGATAGAAAATTAATTGAACATTTTAACTTTTAGAAAGTAGGAACTTTTCTATAACTAAAGTGAAAAATAAAATGAAAGTATTTATTTATTACAGAATTTGTGGAATACCACAGTTTACCCTTCAAATGAACCAGGTATTATTTCTAATAATATCCTTGTTGTTCATATTTTTATAAAGAAATTTGAAAATCATTATTGGCCTTCTCTTCTTTTTGGATTTTCTCACGTGGGTTTTTTTGCTTGTTTGTTTGTTTGCTTGTTTGTTTTCTTTTTAACATTTCTTTGCATTATTTTTTTTCTTCACTACTCCCCAGTAGTGAAGAACCCAGGCGTATTCTACCACTGAGCAACATTCTGAGAACTCTTTTTATTTTGAGATGGGATCTCATTGAGTTGTGGAGGCTGGCTCAAATTTGTGATACTCCTGCCTCAGCTCCCCCAACCCCCTCACTGGGATTACAGGAATGTACCACTGTGCCCAACTTCTTTGCTTTATTCTTTAACCTAGTTCCTATCTTTTGTATTTTCTAGTTCATAAGTAAAGATACTATGTTTGAATTGGATCACATCCAATGGAAGGTATTGATCCATCTTTCTCATTTAATTTTAGTATAATTGTTGTTAGTTTATAATTGATGAAAATTAAAGGCCATAGATCAGAAGCCAACTGAAATCCTTTCTATCAGATCATATGTCCAGCAGTTCCACATGATGGACAGAAACAATTTTTTTTTTAATTTTAAGGTCATGTGAAACTTATTTTTAATGCCTACTTGAATTCCCAGTCTTTTGGCTTAATCTAGGGGTTAGCAAATATTTTTAAGGTAAAGTGCCAGATAGTAAATATTTCTGGCTTCTTAGTCCTTACTTTCTCTGTCCTGAATGTTCTGCAATTTTAGTAAGAAAGCACCTGTACTTAGTACATGAACAGATGAGCATGGCTGTGTGTCAATAAATCTTTGCTCATAAAAGCAGGCAGCAAATCAGTTTTCTAATTCTTGAGTTAAACTAACTTCTGTTTTTTCAATGGGAAAGAAAATTTGTCTTTAAAATTTTTTGTTCAAGCATTAAGAGTACTTTAGTAAAATGTAAGAAATGTAACTCGGTGTCAAGACAGGAGAATTTACTTTATATTGGGTGATCAAAAAGTACAGAACCTGAAGGGTAAACAGAAGTTTGGCAGAGTCAGGGGAGAGTAGTCAGAAAACAAAAAATTTACCAAAATGCTAAAGTAAGAAAGAGTTGGGGCTGTTTGAAGCCGCCTTGTTACCTGGCTGATAGTTAACATTAAAGGAAAGAGTAGTCAGAATAAGACCAAAGAAAGAGTAAGGAAATTTGTATAGGAACTGGTAAGCCATGTTGAGAATTAGAAACTATTTTACAAGGGAACGGCATGATCTGATTAACTTTTTCCAAAGATTGTCCTGGTTTGGCTTTCCATTTCACTCATTCATTCAAGAAAAAACTAGAAAACCTTTGATCAAATATAACTGTTATGTATGTGTATATAGGATATCATTTACATCTGTCAAATATGAATGTTTATTTTTGCAAGTTAGTTATATATATTCTGTGAGGGCTACAAAAATGACCCTGCCATTTAAAAGTCTTACAGTCCAGAGCTAAGTTTCTTATGTTTTCTTGTTCATCTGTTATTTATTATACTCTTTGATTCTGTTTCCTAGTAATGTGTGGTTACATTATAGTTTGTATTTTCCTATTTACTTTTTCATGTATATAACTAGAGATTAATTGTAACTCCTTTCTTATTGCCAGTTCATAAAAATCATATCTCTGTTGAGATCATTTTGAAAAGAATCATGAGTTTAGCATTCATGTCTGTGCAAAAGTAGGTGAATCTGGTTGACATGAATGGAATAATTTGCCCAAAGGTTTAGACTCCAATATGGCAGTTTGCCACAGGACAAGAGCCTTGATCTCTTTGGTCAAGGCAAGGTTTTTTAGCCTGGGCACTGATTATGTTTTGACTGGGTAATTATTCATTGTTGAGGATTGTCTTGCACATTATAGAATTTCTAGTAGCATCCCTAGCCTTTTGCTACTAGGGCCCAATAGCATTCCTTTCCCTAGTTGTGAGAACCAAATTTTCCCTTGAAGCAAAATCCTCCCCTTTTCCTCCACCTCATTGAAATCATTGAGTCTATAAGGGTCAATGACTGCAAGGATTCCTGAGCCTGTAAGTCATCTGAACAGGTTGAGTTCAGTGTGCGTGTCTATAGTACCCTGACTAAAAGGAATTCTACTCCTGAGTAGTGTAGTCAAACTTTATAAAGATTAATATTGCTATTAAGTTTATCATGTAGTCCCATTTTAAAAATGTATTTTGAATTAATACTTGTAATTTTAGTTCTTTTGTCTGCTGTAACTATTGTTAATTTTATTGACTTTATTCTTCCAGCATTTGTAGTTAATCTAACATATTATATAATAACTCAACTTTTTTTATACTCTTTTGTTTAATTTTAGCTCTTTTGATATTCTGTTGGTTGTTCTCATTCTTTACTTGTCACTCCATTGTTTTATTAATTCTGTTACACAGATACTATTAATAGAGAATTCATAACATTAAATAGATTACATGATAAATAATCACCCAGTACTTTATCACTTTCAATTCATGTGTATATGAATTTCCATCTTACTGGAACACATGAGGTTTTTGGATAGCAGAGATTCAAGGTTTGGGGTGTATTTTTTTTTTGTTGTTGTTGTTGGTTGTTTTGTCATTTAAAATGAGCCTGTAGTCTCTAGGCATGGTGGCACCAGCCTGTAATCCCAGCAAGTGCAGCAACTTGGGAAACTGAGACAAGGATTGCAAGTTCAAGGCCAGCCTGGGCAACTTAGTAAGACCCTATCTCAAAATTAAAAATGTAAAGGTTTTGGATATAGCTCAGTGGTAAAGCACCCCTGGGTGCAGTCTCTGGTACCAAAAAGCAATACAAAATAAGTTAAGAAAAAGATGGGGGGGACTGGTTATGTAGCTCAGTGGTAACGTACCCCTACGTTTGGTCTACCAAAAAGTAAAATAACCCTAGTAAGAGTGAGCGTAAACTTCTAATGAAATCTTTACACACTCTCTTTTGTTTTCCTTCTTTACCTTGTTTCTATCTTTTTTTTTTTCAGTGATAAGATTCATGGGTGTTATCAGTAGAAATAGTCTTAATTTCTTTTTTTCCTAATGTCTGGAGACCAATTGTTTAAAAACTAAGTACTGGTTTTCAAAAGGAGCAGCCCTATCATGAGAAGAGATCCTTTGGATTAATTGGAGAGTATAGTGATAAAAATTCCATTTAATGTAATCATTATCTTTTCTATATATGTGTGTATATAATGTAAGTATGTATATATGTGTATATATACATACACACAACACACACATATATGCAATTGTTAAGACTTATTTGAAGTCATAAAAAGTTACAGTTGTTGTTCAAACATGAGAGTGTATGCCATAAATTTTTATAACTTGAAAGACATCAATAGGAAAATTACATATTTTTTGCCATATTAAATTATGTGAGTAAATCTTTCTGGTATAAGAACCATCATTTGGCTGAATAAAATCCACTGAGAAAATAGCCTAAAGAAAAAATTTAAGCTGGGCATGGTGGCATATACCCGTGATCCCCTTAATTTAGGAGTCTGAGGCAGGAGGATCTCACGTTTGAGGCTAGTCTCAGTAACTTAGCAAGGCTCTCAGACCCTTTTTCAGAATTAAAAAAGGCTTAGGATATAGCTCAGTAGTGACTTGTCCAAGGGTTCAATCTCTAGTTCCCACCACCCCCCCAAAAAAATTTATAGGATGTGGCTATATTTACTTCTCTTGTTTTTCTACAGACTTTTCTTCACAGGAATTAGAGATTTTCATTTGCTCCTTTTCTTCCTCCTGGCTCCAAATGTTTGTTGCAGAGGCAGTCTTTAAAAAGTTATGTTTACAGAGCTCTATCAGTATTTCTTCTGAGCCACTCTCTCTTCAGAAAATGGTAAGCACTGTTCTAGGTTTTTTAATTCTTAAGAAAAATTTTTCTAACTCAAAAGATCTGGTATTTTTCTACCTCAAAAATAGTTTAATTATGAAAATTAGAGAAGGATCAGTAGAGTAGAGGAAAGGGATGTGGGGGAGGGGAATGCTGGGGAATGATATTGGCCAATTGTACATACTGTTTGTATGTACAATTATGGAAAATATTACAACTATAATGCACCAATAAAAATATGGAAAAAATTTAGTGAATAACCATTTTAGAGAATAATTAAGGATTGATAACAGAAAAGTGTTAAAGAGTCTTTGTTTCCTAATCACTGCCATAAAAATAAATAAAATTATTATTTTGGAACTATATTCAAAAGAATTCTACATGGTATTTAATGGTTTATAAAGAACAAAATTTGTAAATCATATCCTATATACACATACATACAAGTTACATTTAATCCAAGGTTTTCTAGTTTTACCTTGTTTATCTAAAGGTATTATTAGGACCTAGTATCTAGCAGTTTCTTCAGCAAGTGAGAAATAAGTTTGTTTATTGGTCCAATGTTTTGCAACAATATTTGCTTTTAAAGATGTTTTCACTCCTTAATCACTCATTATTCCATTTATTCCAGACTTACTTTCTGTTGAAGAAAACTATTTTTAAATGGAAATGACAGAATATAAGTTGTGCATAAATCATAAATATAAAAAGTATGCAAGCAAGTCATAAGTTGGACATAAGACTAATTAAAAGAATTTTCCTAAATGAATATCAAAATCAAATAAAAAATAATTATTTTCAAGAAGGTATTTTCCGGGCTCTGTCCCCTTCCCCCACTCTGGGGAAGTCTGCTCTTTTCCCTATGCTTTACTGTCTATAAAATAAAATCCATCTACTATGCTTGCCTCTGCATCCCTCAGTTTCATTCTCATTTCCCTCAGTTTCATTCTTTGACTCCCAAAGGACAGGAACCCAACATCCACATCACCGGCATCAAAAGCACCACCTTATTCTAAACCAGAAAAAAAAAAAAAAAGAAGGTATTTTCCTTCTTGTCTACATGGTATTGACTTAATGACATGGAACTAGCAGCTTTTAATATTTTATCATGTTCAAGCAAAATGGAAACCATAATGGTGAAATCAAGAAAGTATAACCACATTTAATGGCAAATCAAATAATTTCTTTGTACTAATATCTTTGTGGTTGAGAAAGCAACATAATTGTATTTTGCAACAGGTGTATTCCTATTTGCCAGCTTTGGGGAAAACTGGTATGCATGGAGCTGGAAAGATACAGATACCAAAGAAAATGGGACAGCGACCCTGCCTTGAATCTCAGAGAGCTTTACTCATGCTAAATGGTGCTAAGCAGAAATTTGTTGAAGGACTGTCAGAGCTACCGTAAGTGTGGCTATTATCTCAGATGAGCTTTATTTTGGAGTACAGATCTTTTTTGACATCTTTCTTGAACTTTAGATTATCTGTGTCTGAATAACACTGATAAGAAGAAAATTCAGTTTTAGACCCACAATATACAAAATCAAATAATCCCTTTCTGTAATTCAAGACACATATTTTATTTTTACTAGGATTAAGTGCTTCCCCAAAGAAATTAAACTATTCATCATATTACTGTTTTATATAATCTTTCCCTGTGATTTGAATTACTACTTTTCTGTAATATAGATGAGATTTCAGAATGCATGGTCATGTGATAATACTCCAAAATTGTTATACTACCTTTTTCAAAATAAGAAACTTCCTCTAGAAGCATGCTGTCAAAATAAGCCTGACATGTTCTCTGAAAGGAAGAAGAAAATAGGATCAATATGTGGAAATGAGAAAGTGGAACAGAGGCCTGTGTTCTAATCTGTTTTCTACCTTATTTTCTTTGTCAGATATAATTTACTTGGTTTCCTTTTCTTTACCCGGCTTTCTGTATTCATAACCTTCTCAACGAGTAGTTGGGGGTTTAAGGTTTACTAAAATGAAAATTAAATCATAAAAATTGTTTCTGTGTGATTGAAATCAGTTGTAGAATAAGAAAGCAGTGGAGATTAAAAATTAAGGGAATTTAATTAAAAGGAGGCTAGATTTTTAAGAAAAACACCATCTAGTTTTCACTAACATGACTTGATGACAAAGTTTCATTCTTTCTGTCTTTTCAGGGAGCTGAACCTTGCTAAATGTTCCTCATCATTAAAAAAATTCAAAAAGAAGTCAGAAGGAGAATTGTCATGTTCCAAGGAGAATTGCCCCTCTTTAGTTACCAAGATGAATTTTCACAAGACTAATCTAAAAGGTATTCCAAGTATCTAAATTAATTTCTGCTAAGAACTTTTCATAGTTGTAGTCATAAATTTCACATACTTGCCCAGAACTTAAATATACTTGAACTTAAATATTGGACTAGATCCAGGAAGTACCTTCCTAGATACCATATTTTCTTAAACTGTCATTTATACAGAGAAAGTAATCATTTATTACTTGATATATTAGAGTTATTCCCCGTTTCTTTTCTCCCCCTGACCTTCCAAATACTAAACAGTGTGTAGCACTCATTGAGCTCATTCCAGACTTGCCCGCCTTACTTTTCTATTCCACCTGAACCTGTGTTGCTTAGGATCATCTTCTGATTTGAAAGTATAATTCAGTCTTCATCTCTTTCAGTCTTAGACATTTTGAACAAAGAATGAGGAGTAGGCTATGTTACATAGCTGTGTTAAACATATGGGCTCTTTTCTTCTAGGCACTGAGCCCAGGCTATGAAATGTGTTTGGCTTTTGGTTCTGACTGTACTGGAACCTAAGCACCTAAAGGATGGAATAACAAGAACAGTGTTATAATAATTTACCCTGTCACCCCTTTTACTTAGTTAACTTAAAAATATAAGTTATTTTCAAAGAGCCTATATGAATGGATGAATCTCCTTCGTTTTTAAACTAAACTGTACTTTAATACAGATATTAACGTGATATCTAAAGAAATACATTGAAACTCTTAGAATGTTTCAACATGATAAAAATTCATTGCATATCACAAATTCAAAATAACGGCCTATTTGGCTCAAAATATGAAAAATGAATTACATGCGATCTTTGCTATTAACTTCACAAATCAGGGTCCTTTTTCTTTGTTTTATTGTTTCAGAAAGTAAAATGAATATGAATGACTTTAGTCTGAACAGCAGAAGGAACTGGGGGAGAGGAAAAGAATTGAGGAATAATAGAGAAATGAAAAGCTTCTCTGTGCATGTAAAAGTAATGTTTTGGTAGAAGTTACAGATAAAATAATCTGTAAAACTAAACACTGTAAAAATATAGTACTTAGTATTTTATAGCAAGAATGTGATTCAGTATTTAATTTTGTTTCCTAAGCAGTCACCTATAATAAGTTTTAAAACATTTGCATCAAATCATCACTTATAATTTATTAATCTTGGTTACAACAAGATAGATAGTTGATTTTAGACAGCAGCTACTAATTGCATCCCTCCTAGCAAAAACTTTGCCTTTCTATTTGTTACTCTTATTCAGCTTTAAATGGTACTAGAGATTTTTTTACGTGTATGTGTGTGTGGTGTTTATATTAAGATTCCTCCATTTCTCCCTCTCTGCTGCTGTAGTCAAGCCAGACAGCCTATTGAGAAGCAGCAAACCATCTGTTAATGGATTTGAAGTTCTGAATTATACTTGAGTGTGTAGAGGCACTCGTGCTTAGCCAGAAACATTCATTTGAATTAAGCTATAAATGCTGTATAAAAAAGAACCATACATTTAACGCAGGTTCATGAATAAATTTAAGAGAGGGCAATTGCACTCTAAACTTTTATTGCTGCAAAACCCAGTATTTTTGGTGTTCTCTGATCATTTGGGGATTTTATAGCAGGACTGAAGCCTTAAAACTTGAACTAGGGGGAGACAGTGCCTGTGTTAAACCTTTTGCTGTAGAATTTCATTGCTGAATTGCTGGTAGAACAGAAGCTCTATGGATTGGTGGGGATCTCCCACCACCCCCACCTCCTGTGCACGCACTTTCTAATGCAAGAGATGTTTAAACCAGTTAAAAGGAAAACTCAATAAATAATTTTCTGGCATGGGGCCAGATCTCCTAGTTCATGCACTTTGATTATTTTCTTTAGTTGATATCTTGTCTTCTCTGGAATAATCTATTAATTTTTTATGGCAGGAGAAACAGCCCTGCATAGAGCTTGCATAAATAACCAAGTGGAGAAATTGATTCTTCTTCTTTCTTTGCCAGGAATAGACATCAATGTTAAAGGTAAGTTTTAAATCTTTGTGGTTTCATCCAGTGTCTTAATATTTGTGATATATGACAGTTTTATGTCACATTAAGAAAAATCACTTAAGTAAATTTACCTAAGATATCTTTAAAATATTACCACTAGCAAAACCAAAAAATTCATTATGTGATAATTTATAACTAATGGTGTAGAAATATTTTTTGGTGCTTATATTTTGTCCATATCCCAACACTAATATTTTAAAATTAATTTTTCTTAAATGTGAATACACAGTATTTTTAGAAAACCTTTTTTTTTTTTTTAAATATAAAGTGCCTATAAAATCATACTGGTGAAGAGAAGTAAAACATCAATACTTTACTACTAAAAGTCCTACTTCTGCTATTTTAAAACTTGCCTTGATTTCTAATTTAGACAATGCTGGCTGGACGCCTTTGCATGAAGCCTGTAACTATGGCAACACAGTGTGTGTCCAGGAAATTTTGCAACGTTGTCCAGAGGTAGATCTGCTCACTCAAGTGGACGGGGTGACTCCTTTGCATGATGCACTGTCAAACGGACATGTAGAAATTGGCAAGCTGCTACTACAGCATGGGGGTGAGTGTATTTATGCTAAATGGGTTTTGATAAATTATCCAGTTTTTTGACAAATCCCTTGGAGGTAGATAACATTTTATTTTTAAAATCTATAAAGAAAGAGGTTTTCATTTCATATTAGTAAAAAAAAAGTAATGATAATAAATCTACAGTGTAACCAATTTTTATTAGTAGTAATAAAAGCCTTTTCATAATGTGTATGCATGTATCTATCGTTAAGTCTGTTTAGGTTCATGTATGATAGTGGATTTTTTTAATTGAGTGTGTTGGTTTTGAATGTTAATCCTTTTATTTAGCATATGTAATGCCTGTGAACTAGTCATTTCTGAAAACTTATTAGTAAATGAAAATAAACGTTCATTGTGATTACTTGGATTTTTCGTTTATATGTAACTGATAACTCAGTATTATTTTTATGAGGCATTTCTTTATAGACTGTGAAAAAAGGTACCCTGAAATCTTCTTCATTCACATTTTGCAGTCAATTAAATTAAAATAGGAGGATTTTCAAATGGTAATAACTGCTGTGCAGGGATTTTGTGGAGAAGGTGACTTAAGCTTAATATTCATCTACTGCTTTTTCTACTGATATTTACTCTTTGCTTTCAGCAGGGCCCTTTGTCAGTAATATCCTAATATCCGAATTGACTATTGTAAATTTAGATTAAAATGTTCAGACTAATTTGTGTTTTAAAAAGAAAAACAAAAGAAAATTGATGAGCTTGTAATACAAAAATAAATTTGTATAAATTTTCCATTGCTATTATTTGTTCTAACCTTAATTTAGACATGTATATGATTTTATCCCATAATTAGAGCATTTGATTCTTTTAGAAAAAGCATATTTTCTTTAGATATTTTTTTCTGTATATACCTCTAAGAAAGGTTGTATAACAGCATGATAGTATTAAGACATTTGATTATTTATAGTCTTCTCCTGCCCCCTATAGGCCTTTGTGTGTCTGTTTTACTAATACCATTTCATAATGTATTCCAGTTCTTCTGTCTTCTTTTTAGTATTATTTGTTTACAAAACATAATATTCTGCTTCCTGTTTTATTTTGTTTTTACTCCTGTTTTGTTTTTCTACTCAATTATGTATCTGACATTGAAGTTAATAGTTGGTCTTTGCTTCAAGTAGTGTTAATATAAGAGTTATTTATGTATTAAATCCAGCTCTTTAGTAGAGTACAGCGTCACACCAACCAATTTGAATTTTACTAGTGAAGAACAGTGAATGGATGAGCTTCTTGACCTGGGAAGGAAATCTACTTGTACTTATATTTAAGATCCTTTGGCAATTATCTAAGACTTAGTCTTGCCTCAGTCATATTCTGATTTAGACCTGCCATACGGTTTGACATTATCATTGTAGTAACTATTATTTTTTCATTGTGAGACACTCTGTCTTGAGAGCAGTAATTTTAAGAATGCATTTATATCTCAAAAACTTTGGTTTTCGGGGCTGGAGCGGTGGCTCCGTGGTTATGGTGCTTCTCCGACATACCCAAGTACATGGGTTCAAACCCCAGCACCCACATACACAACTAAGTGTTAGTGCAACAAAAGCCATCTGAAAAACTCAATAAAAATTGATTCTCTCTCTCGCTCGCACGTGCTCTCTCTCACTGTCCTTCTCTCTTTAAAAAAAAAAAAAAAAAAAAAACTTTGGTTTTCTTTAGGTATCCATAGTTTTGTCATTTTTTTAAACAGGAGTCAGTTGAAACTTTTTTTTGAGATATCTACTTAAGAAAAAAAACAGATTTAGAATTCTCTTTTTCCATAAATTATGCATTAATCATATATCATGAATGGTTGATTTTTATATGAAATACATTTTATTTCTAGGCTATTATGTATGTCTGATCAGAGTTACCTTTTAGTGTTTTAGTAGTTATAAACTATTCTCTCTGACAATATAATAGTATGACTTTCTGAGATGTCTGCTAGTTCTAAAATCTTTATATCTATTCTAACATTTTTATAATTAAATGCATAAATAATTATAAAATTTGTTTGACAAAGTTACATAATATTCCTGTACAATGCTGTGACCAAATACTTTGTTATTATTGTTTTGCCCCATCACATCATCCTTTATTACCTAGGGCATAAAGTATATCTTCAGTTCATTCTAAGTAGTCAGATGAATTTAGCTTTGGTAGATACGTAAGATCTGATTTTGATCCAAAAGAATTAATGCTTAATTTTTTGCAGTCAGTTAACAGTTACCTAAATTAAAATTAAGCATAAACAAGTAACAAAAATGCATTCTGTACCTATACAAGGTTTTCTGTTCTTTGTACTGCCAGATTTGTTGCTCAGCAGTTGAAGGGCACTACTTTTTCTTCTTGGGGATATTATGAGATAGCCTGAGGTCTCTTATATAAAATTTAATATAAACATTTTGTTAATTTCTTCTAGAAACACTGAAATTATTATTTTAAGGTAATAAAGTTTTATAAAAGCCTTTTTGATTTGTAGTCATATATACTGTTCATGTAAATAAGGCATATGCTTTTAACCTCATTAGGCATTGACAAAATTTTTCTTGTTTTAAAATGCACCTTAGGCAGTCAGTTTGTATAGCCAGTTAATTATGCCAACATAAATTAGTGAAAAATATGATTGTAAACAGAGCCCTCTATGCTTTGAGATAAAAAAGAAAGAAAACAGCTGTTAAGCTGCCAAAATAAAAATATTTTACCCTTAATGTTTTATATTTTCTTTTTTGCAGGCCCAGTGCTTTTACAGCAAAGAAACTCTAAGGGAGAGTTGCCCTTGGATTATGTAGTATCACCTCAAATTAAGGAAGAACTATTTGCTATTACAAAAATAGAAGACACAGTTGAGAACTTTCACGCACAAGCAGAGAAACATTTTTACCACCAGCAACTTGAATTTGGTTCATTTTTACTTAGTAGGATGTTGCTAAATTTTTGTTCAATTTTTGATTTGTCTTCAGAGTTCATCTTAGCTTTCAAAGGGTTAACTCATTTAAATGAGCTGCTTATGACTTGTAAGAGTTATAAAGAAACTACCAGTCCTCATACTGACTGGTTATTGGATCTTTATGCTAGAAATATAAAGACATTGCAGAAGCTCCCAAATATTCTTAAGGAACTGCCTGAGAATTTGAAAGTGTGTCCTGGAGTACATACAGAGGCCTTATTGGTGACATTGGAAATGATGTGTCGATCAGTCACAGAGTTTTCATGATGCCAAAAAGTATGAGTCAACATTCTAAATATGTTCAACTTGGTTTAATCATTTAGTATAGACTTCATAGCTTACCGACAGATATTAATTTGGTTTATTTATTGACAGACTTTGCAGCCTTCATGAATTGTAGAAGCACTTAAAAGTCTTCTTCAAAACTAGAGTATGGGCTTTTTCTAATACGTAGAATTTTACTCAGATGTGAAAAAAAAATAGTTCTGTTTGGTATCAACTGCTTTCATTATTCTTTAATTTTTAGGGGGGTTCTGGAAGTGATATTATTTATCTACTCATTGTATATGTAAAAAATTAATTTAAAATATTTTTTCAAATCAAAATGTAAAAGTATTCTAGGTGTTCTAGGTCTTAGAATCATGGCAAGGATATTCATATAAATGTGTGTCTATAAACCTGTAACTCTGTTTCTTCTTTATAGGTTGATGGACTAAAACATGCATTTTAGTTTTGTGTGTTTCCAAAATAAACATTTTTAAAATTAAAAATAATAATAATTATTCTTATGGGTTTAAAATGTACTTAGTATGCAAAGTCTGACAGGTCCATCCCTTGATCTGTTTTATTTTAGAACTTCATGTACAATTACTTTGTCATATAACCAATATTCTCTAAGTGAAAACATTTTGCTGCATAATAAGTTGTATTAAATGTTAAGATTACAAATAGCATTAAGTAATAGATTTGAGATTGTCTAAAATTTTAATGTACAGCAGGAATTTACAAAGTAGTAATATTTCAATTTGGAGGTTTTTCCAAATAGCAATTTATAGTAAAACTAAAAGAAATGGTGTCGATAATAACCACTGTTAAAATTGGAATTGCTTCACTAGTGGGAATAAGTTACATTGTGATACAGCTGGAAAAGAAACATTAAAACTTCCATTTAGCTTTTATGTAACTAAAGTGATGATCTCACAGAAATTCACTGAAGAAACATACATCAGTTTTATCTTGGAAATAGATCTTTCCAGATACAAATGCTCCATTTCTAACTATAGGGTTTATAATCTAAATTGAAAATTGCTACATTATAATGTCTGCTCTGAAAAAAAAAGCTTTTTTCTGTATTTTCAAATAAGTAGTTTTTTACACAATGCTATAAGAAATAGTAGTAGTTTCTATTTAGTCTTCAAATATAACATCATACATATCTCTTTATTACTTAATCTGCCATAGTATCAGAGAAAACAGGACATGGTGGAAACTCCTTAAAGGATGTTAAGATGTTCATAGGAAGTAACATGCTTCCCCAGATGATGAATATGAACATTTTGATGCCCAGGAGTTGCCACTTTACCTCACTTGTGAAGGCCCCAAGGATAATGTTTGCTTGGTAAATTACTAAAAATTTAAAAACATAGAAACATCAGACACAATTTCACATATTTTGTCTAGTTTGTTAATGGCTAAATTACAAAGAAAATTCTTTTCTGTGCTTTGGTTTTCTTACATATCAAATAGAAACAGCACCAGGTATCTTTGTCATGATAGAATTAAGTTATTCTATTACTTTATATGGTACTTAATAAGTATTACTTCCTTTCTAGGTCTTACCTCTTCTTCTGGTTATAATGAATCATTAAAGTAAAAAATAAGATGTAATTGCTTAAGTTAGCAGTAATTCTAAGTTAATTAAGTAATCAACATCATGAATTAGGGTTTTGCATTGTTAGGAAAAAGTTTTCTAAAATAGATGTTCATTAAGAAATATTCATTTGGTTGGGATTAACATTAATATTTTGTAACTAACTGTTCTATCTGCCAACTTTTTTTTTAATTGCCAACTTTTTAAGCCATGATGACATATTCAAATGCCATTCAATTCTCTCTCTATAAGAAGGTATTATGGTTTCACTCTTCTTTGAATGTCCGGTGTGGCGAACATAGGCTACCATGTTTTGTGGCCTAGTTAACATTACCAGGGTATGTATTTAAACCTTTAATATTCCAATATTATTTCATATTTGTTTATTTGTTTAGAAAACATGGTAACGGGCTGGAGCAGTGGCACAGTGATCATAATGCTCACCTGGCATGTGCAAGGACCCCAGTTTCAAACCCCAGGACCACATATATAACTAAGTATCAGAGAAACAAAGACCAGATGAAAAAATAAAACTGATTCTCTTTCTCTCACTCTCTCATAAGAAAAAGAAGAAAACATGGTAATTGCCTTAAATCTATCTTGGAGGAAGAGGAAGAAGAATTTCTGAAAACTTAAAATTGAGTCCTAACTTTTCAGTTGGAAACTTGTCAAAGGTCCAGCTGAATACAAACCTGAGTAATGCTATTCTTCCTTGTACTCTTGTCAGATTTGATAACATAATTTTGTGGAAATGTGAAAAATAAAATAAAAGCCTGTTAGTTGCTCTTATTACAGTATAAGTAAAGCCTTGAAAAGGGTTTCTGAGCTGTTATGATTCAGCTTTTTCTCGTACAGTGCTTTTGGCAGTTCTTTATAAAGGCACCTTTTTTTTTTTCAGTTGCCTAAAAAACTTTATTGTATCTTGGAAGTCTTAATTCCTCAGATTAGTCAAAACGCATATCACAATTTATTTCAAAACTTCTCCTTTCCATCTTTGGCTCACGTACTATACTTGTTATGCATCTTTGCATATCCATCACTCCACATAGGATGAGCTCCTACCATATAAAGGCACTTTTTGAAGTTAGAGTTTTGTAGGTTCTTAATGCTTAATTTGACTGTCCCCAAAAAAAAAGTGGTCCAAGAACATATTTTCTATGTTCTTGGATGACCAGAAAGATATTTATTCTCATATAAGTCAAATGAACATAATTAATCACTCTTCTGACTCCACTCTTTCTTGAATACCTACAATATTTTAGGTGATATACTTGACTCTACAAAAAAAGAAGAAAGATTTAACAGGAAATATAATCTAGGCATAAATACTGTGAGTTTTCTTCTGATATGCTGTTAAAATAATTTAGGCTGGGATTGGTGATACATGCCTGTACTCCCACAACAGCTTAGTCCTTTGATCAATATTATTTTTTAGCACTTTAAAATAATAGATTGAATGTAGGATTTGTTTTTGCATTGTTTATGAACTAGTACCCATTCTTAGGCAAAAACACATGTATTAACAGTAGGATACTTTATATAATAAACTCCAGAAAAATTTTTTTCCTTATGCTGTTATAGAAATTCAAATGAATAGCTTCACACGAAAAAAAAATCGTTGATGGTTGTGCAGTCTTCATGCCTTTATACACCTTTCCAGTTAAGTGGTGAACTTGATGAGAGCCAGTCACTGTTGCTCCTTTATGAGTAGAAAGGGGTCATCTTTGAGTGACGTGAGGCACTCTTTCCCCTAGGCATTTATCACACAACTTCCACATCAATTGCACCTCCTGCTGATGTGGAGCTTAAAAACTCAGAATGATAATTGTTTTATAACAAATGTGGATTGAGTTAGAAAGGTCAGTGGTGGCATTATTGGAATTAGGCTGTACCTGGTAATGTCAAAAGTGGAAACATGGAATAGCTAACTATTCCTTGTAAATCAAGTTGTTATCAAAAAATTTGACTTGTAAAAATGAATTGTAGGGAGATATACTTTGGTGGTTACTTGCTGTAATATATATTTAGAAATAATTAAGCTAATTAATTATAAAAGGTCATGGTATTAGTTTACTTGGTCCTAAGCATACATCTCTCAAGACCTTGTCAGAGGAAATACACATTTCATAAGATATTTTTAACATCACTGATAATTAAATTTTTGAAAGCGTTTGTCCTGTTATAATCAACTACTATCTTATAGAACACAGAAAACATGTTTAACTCATACTTTCAAGTTTATGAAAACATCAAATGCCATAGTCCTCTAGCTATCTGTTTCTTGAGACACATGAATTTATATGAATTTTAGAGGGAAAGAATATTCTGTAAAATTGTTTGAAAAAGAGCCTTTTTAGATTTACCACATAAATATCCAAATGATGAGCATTTCTTCACAGAGGAATTTGCAGTTTGATAGTATTTTTGTTATAAGTTGTGATATTTTGTATATTTGAATTAATTGCCATAAGTTTTATTAGTGTGGTATATAGTTTTGATTATAAATACACTTATGTCATTTTTTAAAGCTTGAAGTACAATCCTTAGCACTACATAAAAGTGATTTTTTTTTTGTTAGAGAAGGACAGTGAGAGAGAAAGAATCAATTTTTTTCATGTGGCTTTTGTTGCTCCAACACTTTGTTGTGTATGTGGTGTTAGGGTTTGAATCCGTGTCCTCGCACATGCCAGGCAAGCATCGTAACCACTGAGCCATGCCACTCCAAAAAAAAAAAAAAAAAAAAGTGTTTTTGACAAACACTTTTGTTTTGCTATTTAACAAATATTTCCTCCCTTTTAAAAACAAAGACAGTGAACATTTTTCTGGGATTTAAAACTATTGCTGAATTAAAATTGATCAGTATTGTCAGCAAAGAGAAGAGACTAGTAAAAATAGTAATCCTAGTGAAATAATAATAAATTATATGCACATATAATATGTAAATATTGCAATATATGATATTGCCCTTGACATACACCCTTCCCGCAAAAAATCCTTATCCAAACATTTCTAAATAACTTTCCCCAATTAGAATTGAAACATTCTCTCCAAAATTGTTTTTGTGTCCTGACCCCCAAATATTTTTACGCTAAACCTGGACTTAGTAAATCTAATCATTTTCCTTCCCAGAGTGACTAAATTGGATTAAGTGAATGCTAATAATGATGATCATTATTATAATCATATATAATAAATAAGAATAATTATATATTAATCATTCATAGTAATCATTATGAAAGAGAAGGGCTCACTCTTTGAAATGTATGATTTAGTTCCACCGAAGAATAGAGGTGTTAAAAGCAGAATGGAAGAAAGAATAGAGGTTTAAAACAACAACAAAAAATTTAGCACTTCCAGAAGGTAAGTTGCACTGAACTGAAAATCTGGAATCTGGCATTGAATCTGTATCTATCATATTATCATTTGTCATGATAGTAGATGAACTAAAATTGCCATTGCTTCTCCAACTTTCTGTCCCCAAGTGACATAGTCATGTTGAAAAAATTAAAGTGGTAACAGATAAAAGAATTTAAGTTGTTGTCAGTGACTTGTCAACTTCAGGTTTAGGTCAGCTATGGTTTATGTCACGATTGATAAATTTTTCTGATGACTAGAATTGTTTGATTTATAATAGGATTTCATTTTAAAGAATGTACATTTTGGGTATCAGACTTTGCCTTGAAGATGTTTTTTTCTACTTGAATTATCTTTTACAACATAGATGAAATTGCAGAGCAGTAGTTAGAATTTGGCAAAATTAAAATATGTGTTTTAAGGGACTTTCTGTGAAAACTTAAAAGCAGAATTGTAAAGATGAAAACTGCCAAGGGAATGAGGGGGGAAAATGGTTAGCAATTGTTTTGGTTTTAAAGGAATCAAGAAAGTAAAAAGTTTTAGGTATTATTCAACAGTATGAAGTTAGTGAAGGTATAAAATTAGAAGGTATATAGACAAATCTAACATCAGTAATCAAGTATGTCTTTGAAAATGTTGAGTAGTTTTCAATAAACCAAGGATCTGGATAATTATTTTCTAGAAGGTTCTTTTAGTTGAAATTCAGTAAAAAAATAATACCAGTTTTAATGATATCATCAAAAACAAGCTATTTCAACTAGTAATATTCAGTCTTTTCCTAAAGGTTAGGTAAGTCTAGATGTCTTATTTCTTATTTTTCCATCATTTTAGTTCTTTTAAATTTCCTTCCAAAATATTGTTGAGTTCATGCTTTGACATATTATTAGAGAAAATGACCTTTGTGGGAGGCCAGAAGCCATTTATTAAAAGTTCCCTAACTACCATTTTTCGGGACAAATTTTAGTTCTTTGTTAAAAACAAACTACTTAAATGTGATTAAAAATTATTTCCATTTACATAAAGAGAAGTACTGTACTTAACTACATTGCTAACAGTGGTTGTGTTTGTGTGGCAAATTTTTGTAAAATTTCTCACTTCATGTTTTTTTGCAACATGATTTGTATTTGTTTGGAATGCAGTAACCAATTTATTTTGAAAGTAATGCTCCAGATCTAAGTAAAAACCAACCTTGAAATGTTTCTAAAGTTGCCTTATTTAAACTGGTATCGATTGGTGTTAAACAGCTTTAAAATAATGCTGTTTTTCTTCAAGGTAGGATGTAGTGAAGAATACAGTTTGTATCATCTAATATAGATCTCATATAACACATTGTGCTGGGTGCTCTTCCTTTGAGAGTGTGTCTGTCACTTTACAGGTAATACTTCCTTCTAGTCTTTATTTACACTCCTTTAAAGAAGAGCCTCACCATATTGTAATGAGGATGAGGAGATCATTAATAGTATTCTTAAATTGCTAAAGATTAAAATTTTTCATGTGTAGTCATGATATAATGTGTTTTTTACTTTCTGGCTTTAGAAGTACTCACAGAACCTGAAAGAATTCTTGTTCTCTGATGGATTTTTTTTCCGATTCAGCACAGAAAAGGAGATAGAAACTGGTAAGATTAATTGATAACTACCTTTATCAAAGGTTGTACCTTAAATGCCTTTGAAACAAGTTCACTACTATGTTATTAAGAATCTTTTTCTTCAATCATCATTGGTCAGGGGAAAAAAATCCACTTTTTAATAACTTGCAGTGTGAATTGAGAGAAGAACTGCTATCTATTGAGAAAATTCTGTGTGTCTTGCCATTGTTCTCCAGAACATATTGTTTTGCACTACTACTGTGATGGCCATGAAAATGGCTTCCTATATTATTGGGTAATGTTTTAAGTAGTGCAACTGAAAAAACAATATTTTTACAGTTGTTTTTTACACACACATGCATAAACAAGAAAACTACACTGTAACTGTAGTATAGTACAAAAGAGCGTATTCATCATTCTGTCTTTGTGGAGATGATTTCTCACCTGCTTGTCAGGGTTGTCATAGTCGTAGAAGACCAAGTACATGTGCATTTTTCTTATTGTTGGCACTGTAAAACACAACAAAGATGTATGTCTGGTCAGCCCATAAGAGTCAGGGTATTTGGCTCTTGGCTGAATTAGTAAGTGCCAGATGTTTCATGATGCAAAAGAAAAAAAAATTTTTCCTGTTATTTCTGGAAATACATTTTTTTCATATACATGCTAGGGGGAAATTTTACATATTCAGGAATTTCAGGCAAATAAAATGGACATTTCATTGTTCTATTAAAAACTGCTTCTTCAAAAATGCATAGTATTTGACTTTTCTAGATGGATTCCTTAGTGTTTCAAAGACTCTATTATAGTCTCTGAGCTCTCTTTGTTATTAGAAACTGAAGTTTGTTAAGAGTTCAAGATAGAGGTAAGGAGTGGCTATGCAGTTGTGTAAATTTGGGTATAATCTGATGGTAGCTTCCTCTCCTATTATATAACAAAGATGATAAAAATCACAGGCATGTCCCTCCTTATGTAATAGAAAATAAACATTTATACCTTTGTAAAATTTTTGTAAGACAAGTTACACACAGACTTTGACTTGTAACTGTTGTAAGTCAGGAACAGTATTTTATGGGGAATGTAATTGTGTGCTATCTACTTCTCTAGTAGCTTTAAAAAGGGATCTGTGAATTTGGAACAAATATTGGCGCCTCCTTCTAGCTTTTAGTGATCCAGCTATTTCTGTAATATCACTTGACTATTTTCTCAGGTGTCTCCCATGATGCAAAAGGATAAAGAAACTGGACCTAGTGGTGCATGTTTGTAATCCCAGCTGCTGGGGAGGTTGAGACAGGAAGACCAAAAATATAAGGCCATCCTGTGCAACTTACTGAGACCCTGTCTCCAAAAAAATAAAATAAAAAGGACTGGGGATATAGCTCAGTGGTAGTGGTGGTATAGTGGTAGAATACTCCTGGGTTCAATCCCCAGTACAAAAAAAAAAAAAAAAAAAACCAACAGAATGTTGAAGCCAAGTGTGCTCCTTTCTGTATGAATTTAGCATTTCCTTCAAATCTTTTGAATCCTGACAAAATCAAACCCCTTAATTTGACGCCAGCTGTTTTGAAACTTGTCTTTGATCAGAAAGTAAAACCGAGCCTGTACTATCATCTTTCCTCAGTCATAGCAGTTACATTTCTCTTAATCCACATCACAGAATCTCTTCAAATGCAGTTCTCCTGAGAAAACAAGGTGGTTTTCAAGATCTCACTGACTCAGGTTGGTTGCTCCTTTTCTCCTGAAAAAACAATTGAGGAATGAATATACAGTAGGAAAGACTTATATTGCAATTTTAATTTTGCTTTATACTGAAAAATATGAAGTTTCTTACCTAAACTGTTTGTTTTCCTAAAAAACAAGTGAAGCTTTCTACTTAGTAGAGTAACCCTAGACTACAGCAGCAGAGCAGTGCCATTTTGTTATTTTTTAAAAATGGAATCATAATTTGGAGACATACAGAACAATTGCAAAAATTTCTAAAAATCCTTTATTTACAACAATGCAGCTTGGGCACTCAATACAACGCTTTCTGCGTTTGGGAGGGGTTTTTTGTTTAAATTAGAATGTAAATAAGATCTTTCTTCTTTGAAAGTAAACTGACAATGCTAGCTTTGATTTGTACTTGCCTGGTACATTTTTGTCCATGTTTCTCATGTTCAACTTTATGCTTCTCTTGTTTCAGATATCTCATTTAAACAGCTTACATTGGCTTTTGCTTTATAATACAAAGTGAAAATCTTTTATCTTGGTGAATTAATTCCATTTATTCACATGTTAGATGAGTTGCTGTTAGATCTGTCATACGATTTTGTTCTCTGAATAGTTTTTTTAAAGTCCCCGCTGCCCCCCCCAAAAAAGAAGGGAGAGCCCAATAAATTGAAACTAATTACATTTTTAGTGGTTTCATTTGTATGTGTGTTTTTCCTTTAGGTTCTTGATCCACATCCCCTTGGAAAGGCACATATAGAATCATTAAATTCCAGTAAACCTTTGATTGCAATAATCTCGATATTATGTGAGTACTTTGAGTGTTTAATATCTTTTGGTTGCACAGTGTTCTTACATGAGAGATTGTTCTTGATATTTCTTAAACCTTGGAGTTTCAACTTGCAATATGATCACTACTAAACATATTGTCAGTATATAAATGAAGTATACGAGTAATATTTTTACCAAAAAGAAAGTTTGTTTTTTTTCAGTGAGTTCTGTCAAGAAAGAGATTATTGAATGAAATGTTTAAAGTATTCATTATATTATGTGGTTTTAATTCACACTTGACTAGGTTAGAAAAGGCTGATTCTTCATTATTTTTTTTTAAGAGAGAGAGAATCAATTTTATTAGGTTTTTCATGTGGCTTTCATTGCCTCAGACACTTCATTGTGTGTGGTACTGGGGTTTGATCCCGCATCCTTGCACATGCTATAACCACTAAGCCACCGCTCCAGGCCCTAGATTACTCTTTTCAAACCAGTGAATAGGCATTTGTACACACTCATAGTAGACATTTAAAGCCCAAGGACTTAAACACATATTTATTTAATAATACCTAAGGCTTTTTCAAGAAGTAAAATAGTGGGCTGGAGCAGTGCCTCAGCAGTTACGGCACTTGCCTGGCAAGCATGAGTACACTGAGTTCGAACCCCAGCTCCACATACACAACGAGGTTTCGGATCAACGAATGCCACATGAAAAACTAGATAAAAATATAAAAATTGATTTTCTTTTTCTCTCATTGTCCCTCTCTCTTAAAAAAAAAAAAGTAGTAGTAGTAAAATAATGGCTCCTTCACTTGTATTTCTGGAGCTTCAACTGCCTTATACTTTTTTGTTTTTAATGGTGAGTACAAAACTCAAAAGCATCATAAACATTTAGAGTCAGTTAATAAGCTTATATGCTGAAATTATAGCCTTGGAAAACGCCTTGTTAATACAAAAGTAGACTACTTTTGGCACTGGAAATCCTTGCATGTTGAGATCAAAGTGATAAAAAAGAAATCTCCCAACTTATATTAGCTCAAAAATAATTTGGAATTCCTATAGAATCTATCAGTTTGAGTCCAGAACAGTACTGACGTGAACAGGTAGTTAAGTACTTTGTTGTTTTTATAAGTGGAGAAAAAAATTTTAAAAATATGGGGCTGGAGCTCAGCAGTTAGGGCGCCTGCCTGGTATGCGCAAGTACGTGGATTCAAACCCCAGCACCACATACACAATCAAGTGTCCTAGCAACAAAAAAGCCATACGAAAAACTAAATGAAAAATTTATTGTCTTTAAAATAATAAGGGGCTGGAGTGGTGGGCTTGGCATTACGGCACTTGCCCGACATGGGTTCAAACCCCAGCACCCACATACACAACTGAGTGTCAGAGCAACAAAAGCCATGTGAAAAACTCATTAAAAATTGATTCTCTCTCACTGTCCTCTCTTTAAAAAATAATAAAATATGAATATGCATTTCTTGTGAATTATAACATTAGTGGAGATAATTTGGAATGTAAATATAATGACTTTCAATGAATTTACTCACTAAAAATACTGAAATATTTAATAGTTCACAGTATCTACTATATTTAGCATTCTAAATAGCTGTTAAGGTGACATCAAATCTATCTTAAAAGTACACCTACGTGAGAAAAGAGGAAATAGGATGAAACAAACTTGTCTTGAATTTTAACTAAGTGTAAGAGTTTCTAAAAGTAATGGTATTTACCCAAGTATCACTTTCATTCCTCACCTCAAGCTAGTTACTACTCTTCATTGAATGCCTATCCCTCCAAAATTATTTGAGTTTTATATAGTGAAGTTTGAGGAAAAGCCAATTGCAGTGTGTCATTTATAACAATATGCACACAATCCCCCATCACTCCTCGTTCAACCGTTAAAAAACAGTACTGATTATACGTGGAAAAGATTTTCTTTTGTATTTAATGCAGTAAATGTGTAGTCAACATTATTCTTGAACTAAACATCTGAAATTTGATACAATGAAACAAAACTAGTCATCTGTTAATGGTTACTATTCACTAAATACATCTGAGGTTGTAGACTTATCAGGCTTATAGACATCTGAGTAGACACTGTCAGCACAGAACATAAATATCACACAAGGTACAATTGAAAGTTATTTCAAACAAATTATCAGACTTTTTGTACTAACATCAACCTCATGAAGTAATGTTTTAGCAACAGTGATGGTATGCAGAGGTAAGCATGTCATTTTAAACATGATGCACTAAATAGAGCATATTGAGGTCAAAGCCTTTCTGTAGAAAGATAATTTGACATACTTTCAAGCATAGTATATAAACAGATCAAAATAGTTCTATTATAAGAAATAGTATTTAACAACATATCTCTGAAATAAAAATACTTTTAAAAATCAGCTTTGATGAGATTAAATTTATTTAAAGAATCTTCCTTTAGAATGAAATATATATTTTCTGCTTTTCTACATAGTTGAACATAATCCCCACCTTTACCCTATCCCAGTCTATTAAGAAAGTAGTGCAAAACATTGTCTGCAGCAGTTTCAACTAAGTTTAAATCCCCTACCAAGTCAGGGAAGTAAGATTCTCACTGCCAAAGCTGTTTCTTTCTCCACAGGTATGTTCCCTTGATACACCAGGGAGATAAATATAATAGCCATGGTAAGAGTCTTGGGAATACAGTTTTTAAATATAGATTTATGGTAACTAGTGAAACATTTTTAAGGGCAACCCCCAAGCAGTTTATTTTACAAAACAGGTTTTCATGCATTCATATTACCAAGAATGTGATGAAACACTGGAATATCACTTAGCACACTGCATTCTTCTCTGCATTAAAATTCACACTAACAAAGATCATAGTATGCATTAAAGCATTTCAGGAACTTAATGAGAAAGCAGGGCTTTTTTTTTTTTCCTGTGAGAACACTTGAGTATTAAATATTTTTAGATGCACAAATATATAATTTGATACCAAAAGCAATGTAGATTTATTTTGCTAGTATTTTTGATTATTGAATTGGGTTGCTAATTTACTAACTTTGGTAGATATAAAAATTCAGTTAGGCAATCATTTATAAACCTGGCAGTATTTATATTATACTATAGTCCTGGAAAGATTTTAAGGTCTTAGATGGAATGATAGAAGGTTTGTAAGTTTTCTTTATAGCATCTCAGATTCTCTTGAGGGGGTGAATATGCCTGCCTTCATTAGTTTAAAATTAGCTTAGTCATACTTAAGTAATTTGCACAGGAGTGAATGTCAGGATCTATGTTAGATTGAAATGCCTTCTTTCCAGTTCAGGCTTTTGGATTTCCCCTTTCTTGAAATGTATAAAACATAGAAAACTGTAATGGATTACCTTTCAGATAAAAAATAATCACATTTTAAAAAAAACTTTAAATCTGCTTAAAATGTAAATGTCAATTTGATTTTAATCAGCACAGTTGAACATTTAATCTAATACTCTGGTTCTTGTAATTAGAGACATGTGTCTCTTCCAGTGTTATCACCCTTACTTACATTTGTTCTTTCTGTGTGTTATCCATAGCTAAACAAGGCTTTCACACAGCAGTAGCTAAACCATTATCAAGTTGAGTCAGTACAATGGAAGTATATTTTCAAAGACATATGTCTTTGTACACTATTTACAAATTCTCTCTATCATGATAAAAAGGCAAAATAAATAAAAAGCAGAAAGAAAGGAAATGCTGCAGAGGCTGAAGGCTTTTTCTTTTTATCTTCCCAAACAGATGCTGATCTCCTCAGTGCTGGGAGCTGGCTAGCCAAGATTGTTTTTCTTCCTTTTATATGGGCTATGAGAAGGATCTGGTTTCAGTTCATGGTATTGCACCTGTTCAAACAGAGTTCAGAGAAAAACTGGTCAGGTGGCCACTTTCTGGCAAAGGAATGAGAGACTATGCTGGGGGGGGAAAGTGCTCACTCTAGAGGGTATATAGGATCGGCAGCTGGGATGCACAAAACAACAGAATGATAGAGCAGGAGTCAGGAAGTTCTGCCAGAAACGTCATGAAACCCTGATGTGAACTTTGGTAATGGACTAGGATCATCACTGACTGTAGAACATTATGTTAAAAGCAGAACCCTCTCAATCTATTCTGGATAATTGTTCTTTGTTGAATACAGTCTTAAATACCATCCAGCCCATTCTCAAATAGATCAAATGAAAACTAATCTAAAACAGGAAAAAATCATCAGCTACAACTCACCTTCAAGATTTTAAATAAAACCTTTATTTTATTCTGAACATAGTTGATGGGTTAATGGACTTTAAAGGGATTTTTGAGATGTGCCCTGCTCTTGAAAAAGTGTCAGTAGTGATCTTTAAAGCCCATTTAGTTGTGCATACTCTAGAAATATTTTTTTTGCCTTAAATATCCACTGACAGACGTTGCTCTCATCATATAATATTCCTATTTTCTCCCCTCAGGTCGTGATGACAAACTCCAGCTGAACACAGTTGAAGGAGGATTCTCCTTCATAGTTCTGGTAGGTTCTTTGTGAAACCTACTCTCATTCTCCTACTCACTATTCTTCTCTAAGTTTTTCTTGGATAGTACCCCAAGTTAGCAAAATTCTTGATTGGTAAAATCTTCCACACTCTTTACTAACTTTACCTGGCTCTTCTAAAATCTGTGACATTGAAAGGATATAAAAGTTAAAATTCTACATCAAAAGTAATAATTATAATGGAATCTACATACCACTTGTACATCTGAAGGGACTCTGGAAAGGAAGTCAAGTAGTTCATTGTTATCAATTGCATATGGACTCCGAAGTTTTTTTGTAAATTTATTGATGCCTAAAAAAGTGATAGGTCACACATTTTTTTTAAATCCCCAAAGTTTTATGTCATACAAAGCACATTTCTTGAAAAGTGTTATAGTAATTTGAAGATCTAGCTTGTATGCTACCCCTCAACCTTGAATGAGTAAACCAACACAGCTAGTTTTCTTCTTCCTCCCCTTTCCCAATTTATGTGCTGCTTTTGCTCCTTTTCAGAAGGGAAAGCTTTCTATTTTGTAACCAAATGGGCATACCTGTAAGTAATGAGCAGTGTTTTGTCTCCCCCCCCCCCCTCTGTGTTACAGTGCTTAAAGCCTTAAACTTAAGGATTTCAGCTGTGATGAAACTTTCTTCCTGCTTTTTTGGATTGAGATTGTTAAGGTAAGAAGTCTATTTGATTGGTTTCTACTATTGCAAAAAATACATCTTTTTATTGGGAGGCATTGCTGTTAAATGCCTAGATTTTTTCAATTCTCAAGAGAGGGATTGCCATCAACATTTTGAAAAAAAATAGTTGTACATGAAATCAACACTGATGAACTAAAACGTCTTGGCTTTTCTTCATGGAGTTCATATAGAATGAACTGGAATCTTGACTTTGATCTCTGTCTCCTCATAAGAACTGTGTCTTAGATTTTGGCTGATATTTTGGTAATCACCTACCACTATAATATTCTTTATTTCATTTGATGAAACAAGACCCTAAAATACATTCTCTAAAATTACTTTTAAGACAGCTAGCCAGCGAGGCCCCCACAGGTTACATAATAGTCAAATGTCCGCCATGACCTCTAGTTTCCAAGAATCTGGGGAAGTAAGTTGGGGTGGTGCAAGTGTTTGCTACCTATGGTAGCAGAGGTGGCTTTGCAAGTTTGACTCTAGGTAGGCTGTATTAGTAAGTTATTACATGTGATGCTCTACACTGATTCCTTCAATAACATAGTCTTCTTTAAATAGCAGGAAAAGGAATGACAGAGGAGGGCTTGGATATACAATAGGAACCAAGAATATGGTGGAAATGCAAATCCCTTATATAGTATTTAACAATTTCTGTCAGTTGTAGGAATTAGGAAAGGAAGAAATATCCACTACCTCACCCAGTGTTATAAGTAATAGGAGTGATGTTAGGAGTGAGAGGGCCTGATCAAGATGGTACAAAAATGAATAGGGAAATAAGAGCTTTGCAACATCAGACTGCAACTCACTTTATTCCAGAATATTTCTTTTAAGGTCTTGAAAAGAAAGAATAAACTCCCTTTGATCTCTTTGCTTTCAATGTAAGCATATGTTTTCTGAAGTTAAGATCAATTTGTATTCTTTGCATTTTTCTCAGTGATATTAGATGTGTGTGTGTGCAAGCAAGGGCAAGTAGAGACTTACTCTGCCTGGTCTTGTTTTTATATATATATATATATATATAAATTAATGTTGTAGTTTTTTTTTGTTGTTGTTGTTCAATCTTAAAGACCGAAAATTGGATTTTCCAGACCAAGAATGTTGTCAATAAAGGAAGGTTGGGGGTATAAATTATAAAGCATGCTAAAACTGATTACCTATTATGGAGCTAGGTTCATAGGAATTGTTGGCATGTGGTAAAACGGCATTTAGACAAAAAAAAAAATCACCTTTAAAGTAGGTTTTTGTAGAAGCATTCTTTTTTAGTACCCACATAGCAGGTATTTTTGTTCCTAAGAAGCCTGTAAATGCCAACAACCCTTTTCCTGAATTTGAAAGGTAACCTCTTAAACAGGCAGCCATGTACAGTACCATGTTTACATACAATTCCACAAGATAAAGCACCATAGCAAGAAAGTATATTGTCCTAAATGCGCCATATGGATCAAAATGCCTGTCTATTTATAAGGGGTGAGAATAAATCAGAACAATATCTAGACAAAGCTAACCTTGATATATGAAGAATCTGCACAACTACATGTTTATAGTATCATGGAGCCTATGGTGCCAGATAAGAAAAATACAGTTTGCAGGTAGACCTAAATCTTCATACTGTTTTGATTTTTAACTGACCTGTAGCTTTTCATCATGTAATAGCTATGACCATAAATATAGTTATAACTACTGACAGTATAACTCATTTAAAAATAGTTTATCCTTAGCAGCTAAGGCAGTTTAAAAAAAAAAAAAAAAAAGACTACTTACCCCAGACAAGGACAATGTATCTTAGTGGAATGAAGTACAGGATGACGGTGAACACACAGAGGGCTACAATGGCCAGCCAGCTTAAGAATGGAACAGTCCAGTTGAAAGTACTAAATGAAAAAATAACACATCAGCAAATCTGAGCACTTCACACCTTTTTCAAACAAATGTTAAAGTAAATGTGATTATGACTAATTTGGAACCTTGTCAGTCTGCATTTTTTTCCTCTGGAATAGAAGCCAACTGTAGTAGACTTATCATAGGACATAGTCATAATCTACTCAATTCATTTTCCTTTCCAGGCAAAGGGTCTTGTTACCAGCCCCACCAGATTGTCCTTGACACCTTCTGAGTCTAACCACTTTGCATTCTTTGAAATCTCCTTAATATTCACCTGTCAGAAGGAACCAACATTCCATGTTGACTGAGTAACTCCCCATATTGTAAAAAGATGTGTGTTTCTACTCCTAAAACTGGTGTCCATTACAGCGGAATGCCCCTGGGTCCACAATGTTTCCTTCCACCAACCCTCAGTATTTCCCATATTGGGAGTAAAATGTTTCCAGAAGTTGATAAGTAATTAAAAAATAAAGTCAGCATTGCCTACTATTCTCCCTATAATACTTCTGGTGCAGGAGAATATGTAATGGATTTGTAGGATAAACTGAAAAGGAAGCATAGACTGGAAAAGTGTGCCTTATAGCAGAACAGAGCTGATATCTGCAGTGTTGTTGGAAGACAGTCCCAGACGACCCCAAGACAATATTGACAATATGACATGATAAAAGACAAACAGGATCAATGAACAAGAATAGGGAATGTTAAAAAAAATATTAAAAACCAGGTGCAGTGGTGCCTACCTGTAATTTTAGCAGCTTAAGAGGCTAAGGCAGGAGGATTGCAAGTTCAAAGCCAGCCTCAGCAACTTAGTGAGACACTGTCTCAAAATAAAAAGGGGGACTGGAGAGATGATGCAATGGTTATGTGCCCCTGGTTCAATCCACAGTATCAAAAGAAAAAAAAAAAAGGAGAAATTTAGTGGGACAAATAGGGGAAACAAAGGCAAAAGGGGTGTAGAACATATTTTTAAAAAGAATACAGAAATAGGGAAGATGGAAAGATAATAGTCATTTAAGACTTTCTATATAGAAGTTCTATTGTGAATGTTGGATAACAAAGTTATGTAGCAAATGTGCGGAACCTCTGGGTTAGGTGCACATCATTGTATTCTTTGAAATCCCCTTAATGTCCAGTACCAAAGAGGAACTAACACACTGCATCTACTGACTCTTGCACAGTGGTTTCATGAAAACAGCCAAGAAATTAGATCCATATTCAAAACCTAGATTCAGTTACATGACTAGATGAGTCAACCTCTCTAATCCTAGGTTTTCTCCTTTGTAACATTAGGATAGCTTTTATTGCTATCTGATTATTTTATTGCACTGATTATTGCTAATCAACTCTGGTAGTCTGAAGGTTGTCGTTTCTTCCAGTGAGAAGGGCTCAAAAGACACTTAAATATGAAATTGTACAAGATGTAGAAATACATCATTAGTGTTTTTTTTTTCTTCTAATTTTCTGGTAATGCATGTTATAATCATTTGGAATGGATTTTGTCCAGGGCAGTTTTGATCCAGTAAAGAATGATTGCTAAGAAATGTTTTCCTATATGGTACCTCAGTTTCACACATAAGAGTTGTTCCTTAGCTTTGTGTCATGTATTTGTTTACTTACGTCTCCCTAGGTCAACTTGATTTCCTAAAATTGTTTGTTCTAGTAAAAGATCCAAAGTTGCATAAATCTGGTTGTCTTGTTTTTAGTAACTCTTGGATTCTTGCTTTTCTGTCTTTTTTCTTTTCCTTTTACAGTCAGAGTACGCATCCTGTAACTGTCAGTAGGTAAGGTTCATGCCTTCCTTCCTTGATGGACACCCCTGATTCCCTTGCTTCTGCTTGCTGTGGAAATAACACAAGGCTGAGGATCTGCTTTCTTATGGCTCAGTTCAAAGCCATGCATCACACTACTCCATGTGTGAGGGCACTGGCACTTCACTCAGAAAACCTTCCTTTTGGGCAGCCCCACTGAAGGACTCCCTGTGTGTTTTTGTTTTACTACTGTTGGAAGGATAAATGGCAAAAATACTCACCATTATAGCTAATGTTAGGTTGAAAACCTTCCTCTTTTCTGTTTCTACATTTTGCATTATGGAATCTAATCTAGAATATGTTCTTCCCCAAAAAAAGAGTTGCCATTCAAGAAAGTTCTGGAATGATTATTTAGTAACAAGACATGGTATTTATAGAGGTGTCAATTTGTCCTTAAAGATCACTTCTGAATCTGTTTTTAATCTTACTATGACCCCAAGGGAACTTTGCTTTTTTGGTATCCAAAACTGTGCAGAAGAAATGGCTCCTTATAAGACTCACAGGATCCAATGTCATATTCCCATACCTCAGCGTGGAATGTTCTACAAGGCCCATGTTCCACCAAGGCTGTGCCATCTCCAGGTTTTGGTAGTATCCTTCAACTAGCCATCACATTCTCTAGCCAAGCTTTTGTTCTGAGACCCCCTACCACCCAGTTACAAAAGAAACAGTCAGGTGTTTACTAGTCAGATCTCAGAGCATACCCATGGTCTTCTGGTATAAATGAGAGGTTTCCATCACATATCATACACGGTACACCCAAGAGAAATGATAACACTCCATAAAAAGAATGCCCCAAATTTAGGGCTTCACACTGTGTTTCAGTAGATAGGGTAGGGAGGCCAGACAACATTCTTAGAAATAGCAGAGAGGAGAGACAAAAGGTGTAGGAGTGAATCTCTCGAAGTCTGAAACTGAATGTCTTTTAGAGGCACATTTGTGAGTGAGAGGGAGGCTATTCTAATACAGTATAAGAAGGTAGAAACTCAGCACCTATGCATATGTGAAAATGTATTGAAAAAATTATACAGAATAAAATGCATTATCCCTTGCAACATGAAAGGTACCAGATGAATGACTCACACCTTTGGTTTAAATAATTTACTCATTTCAAATTCTCTATGTCCAAGGATCTAAATCTGCAGTATACTTTTGGTTATGAATAATAAAGACTGATATATGAAACTAGGAAAACCAGGCTTATCCAGGTACACACTACACTTTCTTAACTAGATCATTAGCAATCATTACACAGGCCAGTTTGATACAGTTTGTTAGTGTGAGGCCTTAGCATATGTTCAACTTATAACCAATTACTGTAGATCTACCTTTTTGTTTTTATAAGTAAACTTTTTTTAGGGGGGAAGGATTTTTTAAAAAATTTTTGTATTAAGGAATCATTGTACAATCATAAATGCATATAAAGTAACATACATGTTCTTAGACCAGAATTATCCCCACATCGCCCACACCCCAGTCTCTCTTCTATATTTATCCCCTATAAGCAATATAAATGCTTAGATTGTGAATTCTGGAATTTTCCAGAATTAAATAATTGCATAAGTATTATGGGATTCTCAGGGGGGTAAAGAATGATTGTCTCTCTAGATCCCTCACTATTCTCCCTCCTTCTGTCCTCACCCCATTTATCCTCCCCCCACCCTCCACATGTCTGTGGTTGCCCTAAATTATGTGTTATGCCTTTTCTGGGTCTAATACATGAGTTTGACTACCTTTCACCCAAGCCTAGGATTAGCTCCAGCCAATCTTACTGTAGATTGAACCCAGAGGCACTGAGCTACATTCTAAGACCTTTTTAATTTTTTACTTAGAGATAGGATTATCCAGGCTTGCCTTGAACTTGCAGTCCTCCTTCCTGAGGCTCCCAAGTTGCTGGGTATACAGACATGCACCACCACACCCAGCTAGTTTTTGAAAGTGTGTGTGTGTATGTGTGTATATATGTGTATATATATGTGTATATATATGATTTATTTGTTAATTTTACATTAGCACTAAGTGAAGTTTTATGTGTAAAAAAATTAAGATTCTGTTGCCTTAAATATAAAGATTCTGTGGTTTTCTAAATAACAAAAGTTTGATAGGGGTTGTGGGGATGTGGCTCAGCATAAGTCACCTCTGGGTTCAATCCCCAGGGGGGTAAAAAAAAATTTAGGAATATTTTTGTAGGTACTATACATAATGTATGTTTTTATAAAATTTGGAGTAACTTGATGAAAATATAACTAGACCAACAACAAAATGGAAGCATCTTGATCACCTGAAATCATCATGTAGCTTGGTTTATTTTTTTCTATCACGATTTCATATTCCATTTAAGAACAAAGTCTTTCACTGTGAAAAATGTGCTAAAATTTAGGACGGTGTTATTTCTTCAAAACTACAAGTATGACTTCTTTCCAACCAATATGTTCTAAATTTCAGGGAGGAAATTGACAGAACTTTCATAAAACCAAAGACTGGCAGAAACAAAATAAATAATGATCAAACTGAGCAATAGATCGCCCAGAAGAAGTTTCTCCTGCCAAAAAGAAAGTGGCATTTCACCCTTTAAGAAATAAATGGACAACCTGTCCCACAGAAGATTGGCTCACATGTCAGCATCACTCACTTCTTTATCCTTTCGCCGAAAGAAGCCACTTCATCTAGAATGTTCTGGACGCTGACACATACTTCCTGGATGGCATAGATTTTATTTATAAATCCCTTTTTTTCACTGTCCTAAAATGCAATTAAAAAAAAAAATTCTGTATGAGTAAATGATATTCTTTAGTGCTTGAATTCTTTGCATTGTTCCTATTACATTTTAAATTTTAAATAAACTTTATCTGTGTACATAAATGGATAATTGGAGTTTGTGAAAATTTTAAGATAGTAAGGACATGAGGAGGAAGAGTACCAAGTATCACAGACCTGTGCAGCTATAGAAATGTATTGTTTTTGCCCCAATGCACAGAAACACTGTGGGGAGTTGGAACAGGGTATAAGACAGAAGACAGATCTCGAAATTACCAAACCTGGATTGTGCACTGACCCAAGACCCACCAAGAGTACTTAGTAAATACAATTTCTTGAACCTGCCACCCATAGACCCTCAGATACAGGTTTGGTTGTGGCTCCAAATATTTCAGCAGCAGAAAATTCTGGGTGCAAATGAGACCTGTGAGCAATGAAAACTGCAAAAAATGACAGACAACTGAAATCCATTACATTGACACTTCCTAGATCAGATACACACTAAACTCAATCACCTTCTAAAGAAATAACACTCATACAGTAGCATATACAGTTAGTCATGGTTCTAAGTCCCCTCCCCCTTTTTAACATAGTTCATCTTAAAACTTGTATAGAATTTAAGCAAAGCTGGTGCACTCCAGGAAATAGGTGGGTGGAAGTTGAGCACAAAGCATCCAGAGAGTGGTGTGAGCGTAAGGGAAATGTGAATATTTTGTAATTTTAGACCCAGAGGAAGAAATAGTGGTGGCCTTTCACGATTGAAAATTCTGCTTAGTAGCCTGGCATCACAGGCACTTGCCTAGGCTGTTTGGTGGAGACCATCCAACCCAGATTCCATGACTCCATTCCTCCATGCCAGCTTGAATATCTATGGAAATGTAGATCCAATTTCATTACTTCTTTTGAACACTTGCATACTATGCCAGAACACTTGAGACCTCATGTGGCAGTCAGTGCTTGCTGAAAGCAGCCAGGAAGCTAGAATAATAATGTCATGTTGCACATTTACATACTGACTTTCAGAAGAGTCTAAAGCACTTTACACTGTGAACACTTGGCCACGGCTGGCATCCTGCCACCCAGAAACCAAGGACAAGTGAATCAAAGCTGTGAGTATATTCTCCAAGGATATGGTACACTGGGACCAAGGACTTGAAGGCCAGTTTTATAATAACTTGATCTTTGGTAGGATACCAGTTTACTTGGAGCTTTCATTTTACTTTTAATTCCCACGGGAGAGATTATCTACATTGTTCATCTTGCTTATGCCAAAACAGATTTTCCAACCATGAGGTAGATGAGACACACAAAGCCCCATAACAATATAGAAAGCAATTAGCTACTTTTGGCATTCCCCATTATCATCAGAAGTCACCCCTCACTTGTCATGATAGACCTGGATGCATCAATTTCTTGTGTCCCTCTCCATTTAATAAAACAAAATGCATTGATTTCGCCTATGGAATTGTTTTTTTTTAACCTATGGAATTGTACAGTTTAGAATGGCCTGAATAACCAGTGGCTCTGCCATTCCTTCGCTAACTACAAAGTTGGTCTTCATGATCCTTAGTGTTCTCATTTTAAGTACCAACTAAATTTGTATCCATAAAGCGAAGTGCTCTTATAAGTGATTTATTCTGTATGTAGCAAAGTAAATTGGAGGGCTGGGGATATATGTCAGTGGTAGAGTATAATGCTTAGTATGTGCAAGGCCCTGGGTTTAATCCCCAGTACCACAAAAAGAAAAATGAGTCAAAGTATGCTGGTTTTACAACGAAACTCCATCAAAGCCATGTAGTTCAAAATTATGTGAAAAATATTTCTCCTGATAATAATACTTAACATAACCTTAACAAGAAATGTACAAGAGTCTTGTGGAAAATATGGCGATGCCATATTTTTATATTATAATGCTGAATACTAAAAATAAAAAAAGGTATTTTTTTTTCAGTTGAATGCAATTTCCAGCAAATCCTAATGTTTGAAGTGGACTGAAATGGGCAGAATTTGATGCAGTTTTTCTAAAATATGTTGGGAAGAATAAATGAGTACCAAGAAATTTTAATAAAAGAAATAATGAGAAGTCATTTAGTAGACCAGATACCTAAGTAATTAAAGTGAGATGTGGACACTTAGAAATTGGGGTATAATGAGGCCCCATCATGAAGAAGGAAGTATGATGTTACTGAGCAATTGTGCTAACTGAAGAAAATTATGTTAAATCTACTACCATGAATAGAGTCTCAAAATTATTTTAGAATACCCATATCTACTACCACCATATCTACTTCAAATAATTCCAAGTACATCCTAGATTACTTTTTTTTTTTAAGAGAGGGAGAGAGAGAATCGGTTTTACTTATTTTTTCATCTGGCCTTTGTTTCTCTGACATTTAGTTGTGTACATGGTGCTGGAGTTTGAACCCAGGTCCTTGCGGATGCTAGGCATGCGCTTTAACCACTGAGCCACCACTCCAGACCCTCTAGGTTAATTTTTTTTTTCAGGGCTGAGAACCGAACTCAGGGCCTTGCACATGCTAGGCGAGCGCTCTGCCACTGAGCTAAATCCTCAACCCCTCTAGGTTAATTTTTAAAAGCTAAAAATAAATTATAAAAAGACAATACAGCCAGGCATGGTATGGCACAAATCTAAAACCAGCAACTCAGGAGGCTGAGACAGGAGGATCATGAGCAAAGCCAGCCTCAGCAACTTAGCAAGGTCCTAAGCAACTTGGCGAGACCCTGTCTCAGAATAAAATATAAAAAGGACTAGGGATGTGGCTCAGTGGTTAGGTGCCCCTGGGTTCAATTCCTGGTACAAAAAATGGTAAATAAATAAAAAGAATACAATATAGGTGAATTATTTACTTACCTTGGAAAAGGAAAGAACTTTTTAAACACACAAGCAGTAAAAGAAGATCACAAAGGAAATACTTGATAGTGATAGTTACATAAAAATCTCATCAAAAACCATCAAAAATTTAGAAGGCTGGAGCTGGGAGGACAACTCAGTGGTATGGTGCATGCTTAGCATGTTTGAGTTCCTGGTTCAACTGGCAGCACCACCAAAAAAAAATGTTAGCATAAATGGGCAAAAATTTGAAACAATATAACAAATTATTGGATGATATTTCCAATATATTCAATGAACATCTGAAAAATTTTTCGTTGCAGTTTTGTTTATAATAACTAAAATAACATTGGTTGGGATTATGAAATCAGAAAGCATTTAGAGTATTCAATGACAACAAAAATGCTTATAATTAATAGAAATTAAAAGTAGGATGTAAAGGTGATATAATACTATTTTTAAAATGGCTACTTGGGGAAACATGAAGGGAATGTGTCAAAATATTCAGGTAATAGAAATTTATCCTCTTTATACCTTCTCTGTAATGATTTGAAGTTTGCAATTAATGTTTTACCTTTATAATCAGAACATTACCCTGATTTTCTCCAATATTATTGAAGGAAGATGGATAGAGGAAATAATTGAATTAGAACTTACTAAGCATGGTTTTACTGTATTTTAATGTATTTAGTTATTTTTATAAGTTATCTTAAGCAATATTTGAAAAGAAGTAAAGTATAAATCAGTGCTCATTAAGCATTATAAAGTATTTTTTAAATAGCTCATTCAATCCTCTCAAACATCTTACAATGTATTTTTCTCCACTCTACAGGAGGAAACTAAGGTTTAGGGAAAATCGACAGCTTGGATCTGAACTAACTGGCCAACTTCAGTCTGTTCTCCAGACCATAATGTATATTGTAACTATCCTATTCTATCCAGAAGTTTTCATTTCCTCCATAGAATCCCAGTAAGATAAATAAGAAGAAAGGGTTTGGAAACTTTTTAGATAGCATGATCTACCCTCAAGACTCATCATGACCCTAAAATCTTCAAGAAAATCCAGAAACTAGATTCAAAGGTGGAAAGTGAACAGCATGATAGAAACATCAGATTTAATGCTAATGGGGATGCACAAATATTAAATATGGAAACTTTATTAATAGAATGTGTCATGTAAGGTATCTACAAAAACAATTTTTAAAATCCCAAGTGTTGATGTATTGGCTAAGAGTCTGAAAATCAGCTCACTCTTGGGTTTGGGTTGTAATTCTGTAGCAGAGCATTTGCCTAGCATGTATGAGGTGCTGGGTTTGATCCTTGGCACTGCATAAAAATAAATAAAGGTATTCTGTTCATCTACAACCAAAAAAAATTTTTTATATCAGCTCACTTAATATTCTTTGTTTCTCCTGTACTCTCAGTCTCTGTCGCTCCTTGTCTAGCTACCAAAAGACAAAAATAAGGTGGCCTCTCTGTAATGTTGGCAACGTTTTGGAATGTTGGCAAAAGCTTTAGGGTAAAAATTGTATTTTAACATCTCTTCCATCAGATTCTATATTCCCCCATTGTGGTCTCCAACCAATGAAGTAATTACTCTTTTTATACAGTATAGGACCCCAAACTGCCATGGGTAATGGAATTGCTCTGTGTCGCATTCCACTATTTCATACTTTTTTCCCTAATGTTCAATACTTTATTAGTGAGAATAAATTGGTACATTTCTTTTATTGTTGTTTATGCCTTCCTTTATAAACCAGCTTGGAAAAAAGAAATATCATAGTGTCATCAATCATCCGAAAGCTTGGTAGTGACACTGGTTTCTTTAAAAAATGAATTATTAAGATTTCTTTTAAAGATGTAAAAAAATTACCCATAAAAACAGGTATAACTGTAAATCTAACATCATGTGAGATTTATATTGTAAACCTATTTTAATGATTTTGTACATTTTTAAAAGTTTATTAGACTTTAAATAGTCCATAAGACATCAATAACTGCAAAACTTGAATTAGTGGTTCTCTAATATTTGCCTATTATACTATTAGATATTATAGAAAGTTGTCTAGATTCTGTCAAATTAGCTACTTTCTAGCTTTGAGATATTTAGGAAAATCTAAATACCCAAGGAATCAATAGGAATACCTTACCTATTTAGAGAATTCTGTTTATTGACTTGTAAGCCAAAATGACAGATGTCCCCTTTCCCCTTTCATTGATTCTGTTCTGAATGGGTATAAGAAGCCAAAGTGATAGGCATCAGGGATGTGTATTCCTCGTGCTAAGCTGCATCCTCTCTCAGCCATTAAACCATTTAGGGGCCCTGCCAAAGTGGTCATTGTCAGCCGGCTGACATCGTGGAAAGTGAATCTGTTGAACACCTGTATAATATCACTTAGTTAGCAAGAATGTAGAAAATGTCTGCTCCAAATATTACTATTATAAAATTAATTTTTTCACTCTCTCAGGCTTCAGAGACTATCTTCAGAGTAAAAGGGGGGAGCTATTAAATTTTATGCCAGGATAACGAACATAAAATAGAACTGTGCCAGAAAACCAAGGCATATGGTCACATTATTTCCTGGTGGATATATTCAGATTTGAGATACTTCCACCTCCAAAGAGCTAATCCTGATCATAATTTTGCTTCTTTAAAGTTTTGCTATACAGTCTCTAGTAAAAGGTCATTGATAAGGTTGATACTTGCTAAGACATAATTAGTTTATCATCACCTACAGCTCTTCTGTGGACAAGTATAGTTTCACAGAGCATGAAGTCTAGAATTGTGCTTGGAATATATTTTCTACTATTGATTTTCTATTCTAAAGATGGCTTTGGGCCACCACTTTTTCTAGTTTGGTAAAATGCCACTCAGTTCTATACACCTAACCTATGGAAACTATATTAGATATGACATATAGATTAGATAAAGGTCCATGAAGAAGTGATCAAATGTTTTCTCGGTGCCAATATTTCTTCTTTTTCCAATATAGGAAACTACATGTTAGTCCAGCATCTAGAATACTGAAATTCTCACGGAGAGCAGCTTGGCAACTTGAAGTCCCTTGGCTACTGAATCTAATCTAAGTGTTTCACTCAGTTCTTACTATAGCAAGTCTTACCCAGTTTACTTGGTGCCTTGGCTCTTCTGACACTATCCTTAAAAAATAGGAAACTTTCATTGAGATACTGAAGGGTTCTAAAAGATATGTATGGTTAAGAGGCGAGATGGACACCATTTAACAAGACAGTATATTTTTTTCTTAAAACAGTTTTCAAAAACATTATTTTTCAGAGCTATAAGGAGGACTAAATTAAATAAGATGCTACATACAAAGCTCTTAGAATATTTCCTAGTACAAATAAACTATAGCAGTAGCAGTAGTAGTAAAATTGTGGCTACAATTCTTTAGTTTTTAAAAAGAACTGAAACTATTTTTATTCATTTTGGCTTATATCAAGTAGAATTTTGAAGCATTAGAAATTTCCTACTGTATCAAGCCTTTTATGCATATTTAATTTTGCTCTAGATGACCAAGTGTTGACCTATCAGATTCCATTTTAGACGGTGACGATAGTTTTTTATGTTATACAGAGAAAATATCTTGCCCTTCTTATTTGGCAGAAGTATTTTGTTATTGCTGTTTTCCTTCCAGAATGAGCACTTGCCTGGTCTTACTTTTCTTCCTAACTCTGCTGCAATGTAGCCTGATATTTTTCAGTGCTTTATTTTCTGCAATGCAATTTGTAATAGCATTGCTATATATTTACATTTAAATTTAAAGATGATTGTAAAGTAACAAGAATTTAGACACAAATAACACCTGGTTTAGAAGGTGTAAAAAAAGTCTTTGTTTGTTCTGTTTTGGTTTGGTTTGGTTTATTTTGGCAGTGGGGATTGAACCCAGGGCCACCCTTCCACTGAGCTATAACTCCATCTCTTTTTATTTTTTTATTTTGAGACAGGGTCTAAGTTGCTGAAGCTGACCTCAAACTTGAGATCCTCCTACCCCAACCTCCTAAATCGCTGGGATTACAGACATGAGTCACCATGCCCTGCCAAAAGTAGCCATTTTTAACTAGCCCCTGGCACTCAGAGTTATTATGAGATCTTGAAAGGAAGGAATGGGGGAAAAGAAAAGGATAAAAGACAGGGGGGAAAAGGACAAACGAAGAGACCAAAGGGAAAGAGAAAGGAGAGAAAGGGAAAGAATAAAAATCTGTAGAAGACACACCACATGGGACAGAAGAATGGACGATTTCTAAAGAGATTGGGGTGAATATGAGCAGGGAAGGACAGATATGTTGGATCAGAAACAAAAAATACATAACCTCAAAGCAAAACCAATACTTCCTAACCATGTTAACCTCTAATTAAACAAAAATTATTACCTGTAAAAGACTTTATGTAAAATATTTATTTTTCTAGTAAATGGAAATACACCTTAAAAAAGGTCTGCCCAAGGGTACCTGTTATCTGGGAAGAGTTCCCTGAAGCCAAATATCTTAGATCCCCTCATCATGTAGGGCCTAAGGAAGGTGCAAATATCCCTAGTCCTAGTGATTAAAGAAAACTTCTAACAACTGTTCCTCAAGTACTTGAAAACTCTAAAAAGACGGGGACTATATATCAATCTCAAAATCTTTGACTCAATCTCCTTGCCAGAAGGGAGTAAATGCACCTTCTAGAGAGGGGCCTTGAAGATGATACTGTCCAGGCTTTTTTTGTTGTTGCTGTGGTTATTTTTGGTACCAAACATTGAACCCAAGGGCACTTTACCCCTGAGCCACATCCCCAGCCCTTTTTATCTTTTATTTTTGAAACAGGGTCTCACTAAGTTGCTTATGGCCTCACTGCGAGGCAGGTCTTGTACTTGTGATCCTCCTGTCTCAGCCTCCTGAACTGCTGGGATTTCAGGTATGTAACATTGCCCCTAGCCTGTCCAGGTTTTTGTCCCAGGAGAAGCTCTGGTTTCTGATGCACTCTAAGAGAAAGGGCCTAGAGGCCTGGCTCCAGGCTAACCTTGACAGAAGCCACCTTGAAGCTCTGAAGCTGCTGTTCCCAAATAACCAGAGAGAAAAAATAAGTAACAAAGACTATCACCCAGAAGTGCTAGAATAAGAATTTGTATGCCCCACAGGGTTTTCTGAAAAATTCTAAAATGAACAGATTATGGAAAGGTTTTGAAAATGTGAAAGCCCAGGACTATAGTAGCCCAGGATAAGTCATGGCCAGTATTTATACTTCATTTGGAAAAAAGAAAGAAAGAAAAGGTTAAATAAGGTAAATTTCTGAATAACCTGCTTTATTACTAAGTGTGATTCAAATACTGTCTCTCACATTTCCTTAGCTACATGGTTTTGAACAATCTACTTGACTTCTCCATCTGTAAAATGGGTGGGAAAAGGAACATATCTTTGTGATGGTTAAAAAAATTATCTAAAGCATTAACCACAACATCTGGAACATAAGAACTGCTAATTAGTCATTAATATTAAGAATTTGAGGGGCTGGAGCGGTGGCTCAACAGTTTACAGTGCTTGCCTGGCATGCATGAGTACATGGGTTCAAACCCCAGCACCATGTGCGCAACCAAGTGTCCAAGCAGCAAAAGCCATGTGAAACACTAAATAAAATTGATTCTGGTTCTCTTTCTCTCACTGTCCTTCTCTCTTTAAAAAAAAAAAATTTGAAGATCAGACTGAAAAATACTATAAAACTCTTAAATGTTTTATTAAATCTTAATAAAGAAGATAATTTTCTTCTTTCATATGTATAACTCTGTAATATTATTACATGCTTATAAGTCATCATATATATCATATTATCCTTAAAACAGTCACCCAAAGGTGACTTGAGTTTTTCTCATTTCTTACATGAGGAACCTGAAGCCCTCTTGCCTAAAGTCCCATCTCACACCTCTACCACTATCTGCTCACACTCCTTTGGTGCCTCAGATGTGTGTTTGTTCTCACCTGAGATGAGATTTGAAAGATGATATCTGAGCAGAAGGTCATCTGTTTACAATACTCCTCACCCACTGAAGGCTGTATGTCTTCTTCATATCACTTGTCATACTCATGTAAGACACACACCATTATCATGTAGATCATGTGATTTTTATCTGCCACAGTGCTTATGCAAGCAAAACATCCCATTAGAATCAGTCTTATTCTTCAATAAGCCTCATGGCTGAATTAGGGCCAAAATTATTTAACCTTAAACAATATGAGCTCTGTAACCATAGCCAATCCGCTTTCTAGAACATTTCTTATGGTGCTGGTGATCAAACCCAGGGCCCCACACATGCTAAACAGGCACTCTACCACTGAGCTACACCCTCATCCATTAGTGCAGTTTTTAGTAATAAATAAATAAATCTTTCAAATACATAACAAAAGCACATAAACACGAGGTGTGTAACATTTAAAAGTTTTTCTTAGGTTGGGGATTTAGCTCAGTGGCAGAGCACTTGCCTAGCATGCGTAAGGTCCTGAGTTCAGTCCTCAGCACTGAAAAAAAAAATAAAAATTAAAAAAACAAAAGTTTTTCTTAGATTTTGTATAAAAATATAAATCATTTACCTTTATAGGACACTGATTTGTAAAACACTTCTATCTTCCTACTTGAGATAGCAGGAGCGGGTAGTTCCCTCATTTTACAGATAAGGGAACTGAAGCTTGGAAAAGCTAAAAAGTCGTAACTAGTTAAAAAGAGTTCTCAGCACCACAATCCATGTCTCATAATTGAAATGAGGCTTCTTTTAGGTCACTGTCAAAAAGCCATCAAGTCACACAAGATATTTTTTCACTACATTGTTTTAGATATTTAGGCTTGGCTCTTCCTAAAAACTAATCTTGAGTTATAATCAAATTGTGTGAGAAAAGAATCATATTATTATTATGAAAACAATGTTCTTTGTGACATCCCTGAAACCAAGTAAGAAATACTTTGTGAAATCCGGAGGCTATTTTTCTTTACAAGTATTTTACAAGACAAACTTGTACCTTTCTAAAAAAGCACATCTGTTGTAAATTATAGAAACAGAGAATCACCATCCCTTCTCCCATCTGAGCTTAAAAGAGATTTGTTGACATTTTCTAAGGGCAGCATAGACAAAACAGCACAGGAAAGAGGAGGCGGTCAGCAGGACCAGGGTTCGGCTTTGTTTAAACTAATTCCACATGCCCCATGGACCATTAGCTGTTTTTTATTTCCTGTTCTAAAGATCTGTAGTGAAAATAATCTGGGGTAGAGAAAAGCTGCGCTTATTTTTCCCCCCAACAAGATGCTGTGTTAGCAAATAGAACATATGAGCCACCTTCAGCAAACCAAGGTCTTCAGTAATCCATTTTTCAAACACTACTGGTATTTCCTTTCCAAACAAAGATGGACTGTGACTGGAATCAATTTCATCATTTGTATGGTTACAATTGCCAAGTTTCTGGAAATAATCGCCATTTAAATACTGGATAATATTTTTTATATGAAGCCAACAACAGTTTTATTGCTATTTAATTTCCATGATTTGTTTGTCTGTTGTAAGTTTTCAGTGTTCTGAGAACATGATGTTGGGGAAAGGGAAAAGTCTTAAGAACAAATCAGGACAAAAACCATGTTGAAGTTCTGTTAATGGCCTGACAGAAATGAACATTAGGAAATATTTTGCTCCACTACTTTGGGCTTTTCACCCTCAGTTTTCCTATAAAAGGCATAATGATAATAACATCATTTTATTTCCATTTTCAGACTTTGGCATTATGTGGAAAATCAAGAACAGGTCTGAGAATTCAACTTTTCTCCTTAAGAAGATAATGGGATTCTTCAGTGAAAATTGACGAAACAAAGGTAATGTCAGTAAATAAAGGGCTTGGCGCGTCTGGAGGGAACTAGGCCTTCTTTCTCTATTGATACCATATGTAGCACATACCTGAATAAAGTATTCTATGGGATTCTGCTGATATATGGACCTGGACTATCCCCTCAAACCCTTCCTTACTGCAGACTAAATCACTAAATCAAGCCCATTCTGAGGTTAACATGGAAGAAAACACAAATGTCCACTTTTTCTAATGGCAGCATTACTGAGAACCTAGTTGTATGGACGATGGTGCGTCTGTCAATGAATTTGGGGGTGGGTCAGGGGTAAAGAGTGGTGAGAGGCAAGATAAAGATGGTTATCAACTTGAAAGAGTCCCAAAATCTTATACTGTGGGTAGCTTTTGGTTTAACAGGATAAAATAAGTCCTTTAGAAATGGTAGTTTACTTATCTGCCTTTAAAATTCCTATATTTAAAATAAAAGTAGTATGGATATGAATTGAGGCTATAAAGTACTTTCCTAGGCTTGTCCTAATCAGGCATATGGCTATTATGAACCTGAATCCTGTTGTATTTTGCAAAGTGTGTGACCTTGTATAAGCTACTTAACCTTTCAGATACTCAATTTCCCCATTAGTAAGACAGAGACAAAGTCTAATAGTGCTAGCAGTTAAATTATGTGTGCAACTGATACATTCATAGATATTACATAATATTGGTTTCACCAGGCATGGTCATGCACACCTACCAATAATCCCAGCTAGTTGGGAGGCTGAGGCAGGAGGATTGCAAATTCAAGGCCAGTCTAGGCAACTTAGTGAGGCCCTGTCTCAAAAAATTAAAAAGCGGACTAGAGCAGTGGCTCAGCGATTACAGCACTTGCCTGGCATGTGTGAGGATGTGGGTTTGAACCCCAGCACCATATACACAACTAAGTGTTGGAGCAATGAAAGCTACATGAAAAACTAAATAGAATTGATTCTCTTTCTCTTAAAAAAAATTAAAAAGCATTAAGAATGGAACTTAGTGGTAGGCACTTACCTAGCATGTTGCGAGGCCCTGGGTTCAATCCCCAGTACAATAAAAATTTATATATATATACACACACACACACATATATAAGTTTCCTTCTACCCATTGTCTTTCTTCCCAAAGATAATACTTTTGTATTCTCTTTCCTTCTCCCTTTTCCTAGATTTGTATTTAGAGTCCTGCTTATCAGGTAATTCATTTTATTCATATCTCCTACCCATTGAGCACTATGTAGCCAAATCTCTTAGTAAATCTTTATTGAATAAATAAATATCAACTACATATCAGACATTGTCACAGAACCCAGGGCTATTGTAATAAACAACACAGCACCAAACCCAAAAGCAAGCAAACAAGAAAAAATTAGGAAGTAAAAAGTGTACTGAGAGACTGGACATAGGTGCATGAACTAGAGAGGGACCCATTGCTCAGGGAGTACTACTCCAAGGATAAACTCTAGTCCAGAAGTAGATGTTTGGGTCAGGAAAATAAGAACTACTGTAGGTATTTCAAATGGAATTTAATACAGGGAAGTGGCCACAGAGGTGATGGAAAAAATTAGTATCAAATAGAGTGCGACAGACTTTAGCAATGCAGGAAGCCATTGCCAGAAAGAGGTTAACACTCCTGAAGTGTAAATACTAGACCACATGCCCCAACCATGTGACAGGAGCCAAATCCATGGAAGGACTGGAAGTAATTGAGATTATGGACAGATCTGTCAGTCAGGAAGGTGAACCACAGAGGAGACTCAGCTTCCTAGACACTGTTAGAAAAATGCCCCCACAAGTAAGGAGAAATATGGGGACTTGGGGAAACTGTTCTGGTTTCTTTCCTTCTTTCCTCCTGTCAATCTCCTTCCAGTAGTTCCCATTAGCCAAATATCCCAAAAGAATATGATTTGCAGGAGAAGGGTGGGTGGGAATCCAAATTATAAGAGGAATTAACCAGGAGATCAAGGAAGAAATAGTATCAGTAATACATACGTGCCAAGGCAGAAAGCAAGCTCTACTTGCTGAAGATGAAGGATAGCTGAGCATGGGAGTCAGGTGATCGGGAGAGTGGTATGGGAAGGTATCAGAGAAGTTGGCCAGGTCACAGAGAGGGCATTGTAAAGCAGCAGTGGGGATGTAATTCTCAGTGTGAAGGGAAGGCGTTTTAGTGTTTCAACCAGGGGGAACAACACAAACTAAGGTCTAATATACATTTTTAAAGAATCGCTTAGACTATCTCATAGAAGAAAAAGAAGATAGGAGGCAATTACATTTATCTGCAAAGGTGTGGCCTGAACACGTCCATGCTGGATGTATTCAGGATACTGTAAAACTAAAGACATATTACTAGATTGAATCTGGAAGGCAGGAAAAAGAAACTCCAGAATGACCTACATTTCTGGCTTGTGCAACTGCATAACGAGCCTGATTTTATTGATTTGAGGACGAGTAGAGAAGAAGCATGCTAGGGAAAAGGCATATGAAAAGTTGTATTTGGGGCAATGAAAATGTGTGAGATGCCTGTTGGATATCCAGGAGGTGACAGCAGTAGATTGAAGGACATATGAGTCAGGGTAGGCGATTTCTATTTGAAAGTCCTCAGTTGTTGAAATAGAAGGAGACACCCAGGGAAGGAATATGGACAGAGGGCACCAAAACAGCCCTGGTGCCCAATAAAACTTAACTATGGAGCTGATGGGTAGGAGCTAGCAGAGGAGACTGAAAAACACTGAGGTAGGAGGAAAATAAAAAGGCACCATAGGGGGCTGGTGCGGTGGCTCAGCATGCGCAAGTACCCAGGTTCAAATCCCAGCACACATGTACTGGGATTGTTGGAGCAATGAAGGCCATGTGAAAAACTCAATAAAAAATTGATTCTCTCTCTCTGTCCTCTCTTTAAATGGAAAAAAAAAAAAAAAAAAGAAAAAGAAAAAAAGAAAGGAAGTGTTTCAAGGAGGGAAGGGAAATCTCTCAAATGCTGAGAGTTCAATAAAGACAACAGAAAAATGCCAGTGGATTTGGCAAACGGATTACTGTGACTTTAAGGATAAATTTCAGTTCAGTGGTGGGATGGAAGCTTTGAATGGATTTAGTAGAGTGTGAGTGCAAAGTGGACACACTCACTGTAGACACCTCTCAAAAAGTTTTGCTGTGAAGGATTACTAGTTTTACTGTTTGTCCATGTGTATGTACTTTTGTGCTGTGAAGGGTTACTAAATAACAAGGAAAGTGGTGGAATGCATACATGTAGATTCAAGAGGTTGTTTTTTAAAATTTTTTTATTTAGTTTTCATGTGACTTTCATGTGCTCTGACACTTTGTTGTGTACGTGGTATTGGGGTTCGAACTCACATCCTTGCGCATGCCAGCCACCACTCCAGCCCCATGCTTATTTGTAGCTTAATGTAATTCCTAGATGATTCATACACACATTAAAATTTGCAAAGAGATGTCCTACAGCATATTTCCTTGCTTTTGAAAATGACCCAGAAGCATAGAGAAGAAAGGGTGTTGCGGAAAACGAGGACTAATGGCAGCTGCAGTTTGTGAAAGGATGAGACAGAAGGCAGAAGCAGGGCTGCCTTTCCTCAGAGATCAAAGGAAAGGGAAAAGAGAGTTGAAGAGAAGGTAGATCTCAGCTTTGGTGTTAGGAAGATGCAAAGACTCAGAGTTCTAATTGCTTCTGTTTTTCTCAGTGATCCAGGAGGCAAAATCATTAGCCAAAAATGAGCAGGACAGAGGCTGGTGGAGACAGCAGCAGGCGTGAAGCTGCTCGCTGGGGAAGACCATTTTCCCTCTCAGGGCTGTTCACAAGCCCTGTAGGGTGATTTAATACCAGTACTACACTGCCTTATTCGCTATTGATTTTGCATCTCAGATCCTTCCACTGCCTTAACAATATTAAGATTTTTTATCCATCTTTCCTATCTAGTCTTTTATTTAATCCCTTTTATAAAGCTTATTGTATTGTTGAAAAGTCTAAATCAATGTTGTGTTCAATAGCTAACAATTTGCTCCTAAATGAAAAGAGAAGACCCTTCTTTTGGATGCAGATTCCCTATCTCTCCAGGCTCCGTCCTAGCAGAACTGTGATCTAGCCTGCACTAGAACCAAAACCCAGCAGTAGTTACCAAAGAACAAGAAAATACAGCTTCCCCCATCCCCACTCCCAGCATCAGTTCCTGCTCTTCATTGCTGGGTCTTGTTATTTATTTATTTGACAGTCCTAGGGATTAAATTCAAGGTTGCTCTACCACTGAGCTTCATCCTCCAGTCTATTTTCATTATTTATTTTTATTTTATTTTTTAAAGACGAAGAGGGAGAGAGAGCGAGAGCAGGAGAGAGAGAGGGAATCAATTTTATTTTTTCATCTGGCCTTTGTTTCTCCAACACTTAGTTGTGTATGTGGTGCTAGGACTTGAACCCAGGTCCTCATGCATGTCTTGCAAGTACACCACTTCAGCCCAGCCCATTTTTATTTTATTTTTTATTTTCAGACAGGGTTTAAGTTGTACACACTGGCCTTGAACTGAAAATCATCCTGCCTCAGTCTCTTGAGTCACAGCAGTTACAGGCATGCACCACTGCACCTGGCCTGGCTCTTGATTTATCTGGGAATTTGGTTTTGTTTTGTTTTGTTTGTGTGTTTGTGTGTGTGTGTGTGTGTGTGTGTGTGCGCGCGCGCGCGCGCTATTCTGAAGGGTCTTTGTTGAATTCTGGAACCATTTACACCCCACTGGTCATAAAAAAGGGAAAAAGGATTTCTAACGTCCCATTATAAGCTGTTCTAGGTTTAGTTAAGTAAGTTGTCCTTGCCCTGGTGTTTCAAATAAACAAACATCTCTCAAGTATATGTACTGAGTGGACCTTTTACCCTAGTCTTGTTTGTACAGGAGATTCTGGCATCAAATGAGAATGAATTGTTTTCTATGCATCTGGAAAGCATTGGTGACACAGAAGGCCATACACACAGGTGATGACACAAACCAAGTTTAAAAGCCATGACTTATAGAGAGCACCGCTCATGAAAGTCCCCCTGGCAACCATCTAACTCACTCCTCTCGTCCTGTGACACCCATCTTCCCTATTAAGTCCCCACTTCCAGATGTTTCAAAGGGGAATTTGAAATAGGTACATCATTATTTAGGAACCTCTATTTTTTTTTTTAAAATCAAACATGTTGAATTCTGGATCACAGTTAAATGTTAGCAATTCTAGCCAGAGAAACATTCCTGAGTGCCTGTGAGCGCGTGTTCTCTTTCTCTTTCTCTGCAGGGAAATGTGACCAATATAAAATCACGTACCACTATTAAAAAGGAGAAAACCTTCAAAAGGAAGAGACTGGGAAATACTGCCACTGCTAGAGGGGGTCAATCTACTTGTAGTTCTTTTCTTGGAGTATATATTCCAAGAGGCAAGAGGACCAGAGGGGGGAAAAAAAAGTATGTGTGTGTGTATGTGTGTGTATCTAATACTTTCTTGCAGAGCTGAAGAAATCCCTGTATACTAGAAGCAATTTAGGATTGTTTTGAGTCTAATATGGTCAATTAATCGCAAATATGTAAAATGTTTACCCCACTGTCTGATTTACAGGAAGTTCCAAAAATGCTCCTTTTTACCCTTTTATTACTATTCTTTTTTTACTATCATTAATTGCTGAAAGATAGAACACAATAAATATTGACTTTCCCTACCTGATTTTTGATATGTTTATGATATCAGATGAACACAAACGTTTAAATGCCTCTGTTTATGAATGCTCCCTGATTGTAAGCATGGAAGTTACAACAATCTGCTCTTCCTCAAACACACTGTGCAGAGTGGATGGAAATTATTTTGAACCTTCTGGTTTGTGTGACTTTTTGGCACATCTACCAGTATTATGAATTAGATATTTTATCTGAGCCAAACTGCTGCTATGCAGAAATACAAATAGAATTAGCATTTTCCAGATAAACACATAGCTGAGGGAAACAAAGACAGCATTATAATTTAACTTTTAATTTTTTATTATTTATCTTATTAATCAAAATGTCAAAATTGTCCTTCCAATTTCTGCATTCTTGTTTTCCCTCCTTTCTGAGAAGTATTTACATACTTTTCTTTAGCCAACAGGCATTTATTTTTTCTCTTAACTTCAGAGAGGTGATTGGCACAATTCAACTAAGAAGGTAAAGTCAGTGATACCAGGTAGCATCATTCCTGTCAGGTCATTTTGCAAAAGAGCTACCTTAGTGGTAAACATGCATTAGTACAGGGGAGAGTGGTCACACTGAAGAAGCATAGTTTCTAAGAAATATTCAAAGATGATATTATTACATAACAGAAAGGATTTGACAACTGGCAGTATTTAATGTTGCTGATTGCTATGATTTTTTTTCTGCCAGGATAAAATTCTCATCCATCTGAAGTTTCATTTACTTATTCTTAGTGCTCTGTTGGCTTAGGAAATTTAACTGACTTTAGAAGATGATTAAGTCATGAAAGTAAAGCCCTTGAGTGGGATTAGTGCCTTCATAGGAGACCCCATAGAGTCCCCCACCCCATTTCACCACATGAGGACACAGCAAAGACAGCTTCCATGAGCCAGGAAGTGATCCCTCACAAGACAATGAATCTCTCAGCTTCTTCACCTTGGACTATCCAATTTCCAAAACAGTTTTTCTTAAGCCACCCACTCTCTAGCATTCTGTTATAGAAGCCTGAATGGACTAAAACATTGAAAACTATAAAAATTAGCCAAATCATCAGTTTGGTTTAAAAAATTATGTATTAAAATTTTATAAGTATATTGTTTAAATTTAAAGTTGAAGCTTATATAATTATAGAGCAATTTTATCTAAATAGTCCAAATATGACAAATTTGATTATTGTCATCTACTTCATTATTTAAGTAAGCTGATTGTGTTAGAGTGCTACAAGTTATTTGGAATATACATAGGAAAATCATTTTGAGAAATGTATATTTAAAAAATTTTTAATGCAATTGAATTCAAATAATAATAAAGAACAGAATTTTCTATTAAAAGTCCATAAGCTTTACCTTATTTGTAGGAATTCCAAGTGACACGGAATTTTTCAGGGCCAGGAAGTGGGCACCAACAATTTTAGGCAAATATCTAAAACCCATACTAATGTGATAAGTTTTCTAGTATCCTTATACATAGCAATACAATTGGCAGATGATTTCTATTTTATTTCCATTAAACAAAATTCTAGACAGCACTAAGTGGGTGTGCATATATTTTGTATCAGTACAGCACAGGGCTAATCATTGGTGTGGTACGATGGTCATAGATGCCCTGGCAGTATTCCCTTGCCACATCAACACAGTGGGATGATCCATACTTTAAAGGTATAATAGTAAGATTACGTTAAATGTTCGATTAGAAAATAAGCCCTCTTCCCAGTTTTTTTTTTTTTCCTTTTCATACTGGTGATTGAATCCAGGAGTGCTTTACCACTGAGCCACATCCTGAGCCTTTTTACATTTTATTTTGAGACAGGGTCTCACTGAATTGCTTAAAGCCTTGCTGAGTTGCTGAGGCTGGCCTTGAACTTGCAATCCTCCTTGCCTTAGCCTCTTGAGTTGCTGGGATTACAAGCATACCACCACACCTGGCTCCTCTTTCTTTCTTAAAGAAAGAGGGACAGTGAAAGAAAGAGAGAATCAACTTTATTTAGCTTTTCATGTGGCCTTCGTAGCTTGGACACTTCATTGTATACATGGTGCTGGGATTTGAACCCGTGTACTTGTGCAAGACAGGCCAGCGCTGTAACTGCTGAGCCACCACTCCAGCCGCTCCTTTTCCCATTTCTAAGCCAAGTTTTAGTTCTTCATTTGCACTCAGGACTCAAAGATAAATGTGGAGAAGATGAAAGGGAGAAACATCTACATTACATTCCAGGTACTATGCTAAACCCTGCACTTGCTTTGGGAATGCACTCCACAAACAAACCCACAAAGATTATTAGCCTCTTTTTGCAGATGGAGGAAATATAATCTTTAAAAGGTCATGGAGCATCTAAAAGGTTGAGTGAGGACCAAAACATAGGTTTTTGTTGGTAGGCAAAAAACTTTGAAAAAAAAAAACACAAAAACCAGGTCTAGTGTTACAGAAAAGATCTCAAAGTTTATGTAACTATTCAATCAAATAACTCCAACTCTAGTTCTCTGATCCCTCTTAAGTGCAGAATGATATTGTAATCAGCATTCAAGTTATCCTCTCAGGTACCTCCAATGCTCACTAAATGTATCAGCTACCACTTGCTACCACCGTCCTTTCCAGATATCCTGTGAGCACTGCTGATCTAATATGAACACTCTACTGACACTCCTTAAAATTGCTATTTAGCCCTTTTTAGGATGCAATTTCATCACATTTGTATTTCCTTCCAATCATAACAACTTCATTGTAGAAAACTTAGAAAATAAAAATGTTTAGAAGATAGTAAAAAAAAAACTAGTAAACATTGTTAACATTTTTAGTATATATCCTTCCAATGTGTTTTCTAAATATTAATCTTTCTGCAGTTATTTTTTTTTTAAGAGAGGGACAGTGAGAGAGAGAGAAAGAAAGAGAGAGAATCAATTTTATTTAGTTTTTCACATGGATTTTCTTGCTTGGAGACTTTGTTGTGTGCGTGGTGCTGGGGTTTGAACTTGCATAGTCATGCATGCCAGGCAAGCGCTGTAACTGCTGAGCCACCACTCAAGCCCCCTTTCTGCAATTATTAATCATATGATTATTATGTGTCAAGAACAGTATCATATGCTATGGATTCAAATAAGTCAAGTTTGATATGGAATCCCTGATATTGAACATATAAATTTATTGCATTTACAAAGGAGATGTGTAGTGTACACATGTATTTCTTGCTTTTAACTTCCAAATGCTGCATTTTATTGATTTTCCTAGCTATCATTTAAATAATGATGCAGGGAACATCTTTATACATAGGTCTTTGTATCTTTTAAAGTTCCTCAAGCCAAATTCCCAAATTTTAAAATGCAGGATTGAAGGACACGTGTTTTAAATTAGTCTTTTAAAGTAAGTAAGTAAATCAATGGCTTTGAAAATGAGGTATACAACTTGTTCAAATTGGGATGGAAAAGCTTCCCTTTTACTCCCTGGCTCTCAGTGAATTTGTCCTCTCTTTAGATATAACCTAATTTCTCATATATTCTTCCAGGAATTCTGTTATGAATGGTTAAGTAAATACAGATGCGAATGAGTGGAAGCGTGTTTGTGTGTGTGTGTCTGTGTGCACGTGTATGTGTGTATTGTCCCATTTCCTTTCCTTTTTTCTTTTAAGACAACTAGCATATTGTAACACTTTCATGTCCTTTTTTATTTTCTTTCCTTCTAAAGCGAGAGGGAAAAAGAGAGAGAGAGAAAAACAATCTTATTTAGTCTTTCATATTGCTTTTGTTGCTCTAATACTTCAATGTGTATGTGGAGCTGGGGTTCAAACCCACGTCCTTGCACATGCCAGGCAAGCACTATAACTACCAAGCCACTGCTCCAGCCCCACATCTTTCTTTCTTAATGAACTACATATCTATCATATAGCTGTATAATGGTCCATGAGTTTACTTGATCAGTTTTCTCTTAATGAATGTTTCGGTCATTTACCAGTGCTTTGTTATTATAAAAACGAGAAGCAAAGAATACCTTGTGTATGTGGTAGTTCACACATGTGTGTATATCTGTAGGATAAACTTACAGAAGTGGAATTGTTTGGCCAAAGAATTTGTGTTTTTATAATTTTGGTACCCATTGCCAAATCACCTTCCAAAAGAGGTTGTACAGCTTCCACTCCCACTGGGAGGACAAGGAGGTATAGGTATCCTTGCCAGACTGTTTCTCAAATGTGACTCTTTCAAGAATATTTGAAGGCCCAGCTTAATTGCTGGGGCAGTCCCACAGGGTCAAGTTTTATACACTTTTAACAGTATTTGTGTGCACTGTGTTTTGAATTAAATGGGACTTTGATTTATAGGATTGAATACCTAATAAATGTTAGAGAGGAAGATAGTTTTACCCAAGTTGTAGAAATGGCCAAATCAGTTGGGTATTTTATAGTGTAGGTGGGTCATGAATACTCTCCAAACTCCTAATAGACTAACGTAGAATTTTTCTTGTTTAGGAATAATTTCCACCAAAACTATGCTAAAGGAGATTTTTGAGAGTATTTGTGGATTATATGTAGGGTCTAGCCCCATAAGTATGTTTGAAAAATGTTTTTATTTTACTGCTTTGCATGGATTTTCAAGCAAGAAAAGTCAGCACAGTAGTAGACAGGCAATAGAATATTCCAGTGAAGTAAACAGTCTGTACAGTTAGGTAGCCCCAGGTTCAGACCTTGGTTTCCACCTGCTGCCTTGGTTTTGGATCTTGCTAACTAGGTGTCCTCATGTACTTTACATACTCCATTTGAACTTCAGTTTCCCTCCCTGGGGAAACTGCTCCCCATCCCCCACAAGTGTTGGAGATACAACCCAGAGCATTACACATGCTAAGCAAGGGCTCTACCACTGAGGTACAAATCCCCAGTCCTGAATGTCAGCTTCTTTAGCTATAAAATATGATTAGGTTGGACATGGTGGTACATACCTATAATCCCAGGGACTTGGGAGGCTGAGATAGGAGGATCACAATTTCAAGGCCAGCCTCAACATATTGGCAAGACCGTGTCCCAAAATAAAAAATAAAGAGAGCTGGGGACGTGGCTCAGCAGTTAAGCATACCTGTGTTAAATCCCTGGTACCCACCCCCAAAGGAACACATGAATAGTAGTAATATATAGTTGCTAGAAAGATTAAATTATATACAATCCCCAATGAATGGTCACAACTACTAGTACAATATCACAATGGCAGCATAGTCCCCAAATAAAATATCCTACCTGATTTTAAAATGCATTCCCATGTTTATATAGATAAATATAAACAATTTAAGTATAGACTAAGTATAAATATAGATTAACCCTGGAATTTAGCATAACCTGAACCAATCTTGTTGAATTTAGAAAGATTAATACTAAAGTGCCAGTTCTCCTAAACACACCACACACACACACACCCTTGTAATCATACATACTTTAAATGAGAAAATCCAAGAAGCAAAGCATATGTGAAAATCTTTGTATGTAGTTTTGAGTCACTATACAGATAAACTGACATGAAGTCACTGTAGCTGTTGAAAAGATCACATGTGCTTTAACTAGCAAAAGATGACAGGGTGATCAGAAGCCACACCTGCAAGACATCTGCAGACTAAAAGATCAGAATAACTAAATGCTAC